>JAYEVE010000783.1:0-24831 GCA_036346375.1 Guadua angustifolia
TTCTAATTATCAAAATATAATTGTATTTAATGTATAACTCTGTTTATATATAATTAATCTATACCATTATAATCTAACCTCACCAAAATGAGTGGTAGAGAACTTTTCTTTGATGTACAGCTCTACTTCTAATTTTTAAAATACAATTGTATTTGTTATATATTATTAATCTACACCGTTATAATTTACCCTACCAAAATAACCAAAATAAGTGGTGGAAATCTTTTCTTTGATATACGGCTCTATTTTTAATTATTGAAATACAATTGTATTTGTTATATATTATTAATCTGTACCATTATAATTCGTCCCCATCAAAATAAGTGGTAGAGATTCTTCTTTTTTCTTTCGATTAATGTGAGAATTTCTAGAATTTAAAATTATTGTGGAATTTTCTTGCGTTTGAAACAATGAAGGTAATATCACCTATACTACCTTTCCTATTATTGGCAAATTCCCGGCCACTAGAGCGATTTGAGCTTAGCCAATGGCTCGGCTCAAAAAAAATGTTTCGCGTTTTGGTCCTTTTATAAATTACGAATAGGTCCTTCGCGATATCTTGTGAGTGAAAGATTTTTTTCCCTAAAATCGCGTTTGGGTCCCTCGTGCGCCGTTTTACGGAAAAAAAACTCCCGTTAAATTCAAATCGCGAACAAGCCATTTTCTAATTTTTCAGGATAGCGGACAGGTCCAAAAACGTAACAAACAGGTCCTTACTCCTTACATCTAGGTCCTTTCTCTGTTTTTCCCGGGAAAAAGATGTTTTCGTCGCCAGGAATATTTGTGCAGCTCTATCTCTAGACTTTTTTCCCACCTCGATTTCCTATCTCAGTCTTTGATATTTTTTAAATCATGTATTATTACTCGACGAACGCGTAGAGTGTTAAACTCGACAAAAGAAGGTTGTCATCTCTAATAATTTTCGCCCTTTTCCCTCTAGACTTTTTCCCCGTCGCGGTTTTCCAGCTTTTCTCCAATATTTTCCAAATAATTCGTCGAAAGAGATATTTCTACAGCTCTATCTCTCTATTTTTTTCCCCCGTTTCGCTCATTATTTCGACGATTTAAAATATTAAACGCCGCCGAAAAAAAAGACATTTTTTCTTCGAAAAAACGACACGAGCGGCGTGTTACGCCGCGAGTCTCTGATATTTTTTAAAACATGTATTATTACTCGGCAAACGCGTAGAGTGTTAAACTCGACAAAAGAAGGTTGTCATCTCTAATAATTTTTCACCCTTTTCCCTCTAGACTTTTTCCCTGCCGCGGTTTTCCAGCTCGGTCTCCAATATTTTCCAAATAATTCGTCGAAAGAGATATTTCTACAACTCTATCTCTCTATTTTTTTCCCCATTTCGCTTATTGTTTGACGATTTAAAACATTAAGCGTAGAAAAAAAAAATTTTTCTTGAAAAAAGCGACACTTGTGGCGTTACGCCATGAAAAAATTTTGTGTCCTTTCAGCTGTTTCGCTCATTATTTTAACGATTTAAAAATAAGGCACCGCCGAAAAAAAGAATTTTTTCTACGAAAAACGTCACGTGCGGCGTAACACGCCGCGAAAAATTTTCTAGTTGTTTTTATATAGAGAGAGATCGGAGCCCTGAGGCAAACCAGCTTAATAGTTATCGAAGACGTTGATGGACCATTTCGCATTCTTTATATTTTTTCTGAACACAAAGAATCGACAGTTGCAGGCGAGCACTCCCTTCCCTGTCTCACAAGTCGCAGCCACGGCCAACATCTACCACTGCCAGGATCTGTGAGACAGCGACCGCCTCATGCCGTTGGATTGGCCACACCGGAGCTGCATTGCATGAGGAGAGTATCTCAGCTTTCACGTGATGGAAATTGCAGCGGATAAGATTTTTCGCATCATATCTCGATAGGACGAATCCGTCACCCTTGACTTGAGGCCTTGATTCGTCGACCTTCTCTCAGCATTTGACCGCTCATGCCACCCGCTCAAATTCGTACACAGCTGTACGCTGGCTGGCATGCCCATTCACAATGGATTGAGATGGCCAGATGCGGCTGCACTATACGTGAGCGGTTGAATCAAATAGTGACGGCTAGATCTTTTAAAAATGCTGTTAAAAAGTGCTGCACTGATTTTTTACTATAGCAGTTACTATAGGATGATTTGGACAAGGCAACATATCCGGTCTACCTAAAGTGAAAGCAGCGGTCTGTTGAGCTAAAAAAGTTTAAAAAATTCTGAAAAAAATCATGGATGTACATCTCAACTTACCCCACCTACATATAAAATTTCATGATCAAATTCATCCTATACTAGCGGTTACAAAAAAACAAGCAGCAAAATGAATAGTGATAAACAGTAAAAATCACTGTTCATGCTAAATTTGTCTTTTTGTAACTGCTAGTATAAGATGAATTTGATCATGAAATTTTATATGTAATGGGTAAGTTGAGATGTACATCCATGATTTTTCAGAATTTTTGAAACTTTTTTAGTTCAGTTGCACCGTGGTTTCACCGGGAGGGGTGATTGCACAGGATATTTTTCCTTTGGACAATACAATCTTACTTTATGGAGACTGCTTAAGTTAAGAGTCTCCGTAGAAAATGCATAGGATTCTTATCCATTCGCAAGTATAGAGATCATTTAGGCACATCACACAAGCTAAAACTAAACAAAAATGTGAGAGCTTTAATACCTTAGGGGAAAAAATGCTTCCATCCCTCTACACATAGCCAACAATGGCAAACTGAATGGGCCAGGAGCCACATGAGATTTTTTTTTAAAAAAAATGGGCCAGGAGCATCGGTATTTATTATAGAAAAAATAACAACAAATAAGCTATATACGTATACACACACCTCCACATGCACGCACATCCGCACACCCACGCAAGCACTCGTCTCTACGAGAAACATTGGGTTCGAGGATCGAGCCTGGTTGGCTGGGCGAGCACCATCGCCTCGCGCCAGTTTATATTACGGCTGAGAAAGAAACCACACCGGTTTATATTCTCTTTCTTTAACTAATGGAATACAAGGTTCTCAGCAGCATCCACGCCAGTTTATATTAAGGCTGAGAGAAACCACACCGGTTTATACTCTCTTTCTTTAACTAATGGAATACAAAGTTCTCAGCAGCATCCAAGTTGACTGTTTTCTTCTGTATAAAGTTTGAGGTATTTGATGTACAACGAGTCAGCACTGTAGTAAAATAAAAAGCTGAAAAGTTGAACAAAAAGGAGAACTAACAAGAATAAAAGGCTGTCTGCTGCTCTCATCAAAGAAACGGCACAAAGCTGGCTCGTGTCTCACGAGTCTCAGCCTTTTGATGATTACACCACAATTCTTACATTTGCTTCAAACAAAAGCGACAAATGGATAACTGAAACAGTGACGAAAATAAAAGAACATAGAATACGGTATGGCTGGATTTTTTTTAGGCCATGGTGTGGCCGATTTTGAAGACAGCTACCTGGTCAACTAAATTATTCAAAAAAATTAAGCATGCTAGTGCCAATTACTACTGCTTTAAGAAAAATGTTAACAGTTGTGGCCTTTAACTGGATTATATAAATAAAATGTGTTCGGATTTTGAACAGAGTTCACAAGAGACTTAAGGATCTTACATGGGATAAAATAAAGGCCATATGTTGGGGTTAATGGATCAAGCAGTACTGAAATATCAAGTTGAGATCAGTTGCAGATTCTCCCACCAAAGCATATACATAAATAAATACAAAACTGGAGGACTGAAAATTGATTATACATTCATATCAAAATTCACACCGCCCACAATAAAACAAAAGAAGATATATTTTACCAAAAAAATTATGCTGTCTAACATTTGTTAATATAATCTATATAGTGTTTACCTAAGCAGCATCTATTATGTCTAGGGCTCACGGTGTTGGTGTTCCCCCCTTACCCTTTGGAGGTGGTGTTGGTATTGTTGTCTCTCCGGAGATTTTTGTAATTCTCTTCTTCTTCTTCTTCTTCTTCTTCTTCTTCTTTAGTGAATGACATCTATCTATTATATACTAAATGTTGAAGACAGGTGTTTTAAACTTGCTAAGAAAAAAAGAAGAATAGATAGAAATTCTCAACCAAAAAAAATATCCGCCCTCAATTTAGTGGACCCCTAATTATGATGATAAATTATAACCATTGGATGTTATTAAGGGAATTAATTGAAGTTATAATGCAATCTAAGTTGCTGTTGTTATATATCTTAATAGAAAATGCCAGTGGCAAATATGCAAATCATCCATATCAACGACTATAATAACCATATAGGGGAAGTTCCTTGCAGTGCTGACTTGCTGTTGGTCTATATCTTAAAATAATCACCAGAATTTCAGTAGCAATAAGTTTTCCCATAATATTTAGTGATGGAAAATAGGGAACAGCGAAAGAGAGTAGCCTTACAGTTTGGTGGTGCCATGGTGCAAAGTTCGGAAAAGAATACATTACATTCATTACTTTGCAAGGTGACTGACAATTATACAAATTGGCTATAACTATGTTCTAGATGTCTTCTGTCTTATCCATTTTTTTTTTTAAAAAACAACATAGTATTTGTCCGAGCTCTGAGATTCTAGGCTGGAAGTGAAGAATTGGCACAAGTCAACCAAACAGGCCAACTTCATTGTATGGCTTTTTGGCCACATTTACAGGACAAAATTAGAAATACTTGCTACTTGAACTCAAACTTCGTACCGCTTATTCATGATATGAGAAGCCAGAGCAACCATCCACATCATTTGATGGCCCCAAAATCCAAATTCTTATTTGCTGCTATAATGTATAGCTCTGGTTTCTCTAATAGAACACAAATCAGAAGCTTGACCAACGCTAACACGCCCAAAATATAACCATGTGGGTGAGAGAGGCAAAGATGCTAAATCCTCACAACGTGTGCCCAGACGTGATTTAATGGATTGGATTCAAAGGGATACGAGGATCATATAGAGCTACATTTTGAGAATAATTCCTACCTCACATCACTTTGAATCTTATCTATACAAATCTCATCCAACGTCTCAAAAGAGGAGTTAGCAAGTTTGCCCTAGATGGAAGCATCAAACCTTAAACAAACAAGAAAACCGCCAATTCATACAAGAAGGCCGCTGCAAATAATCTTTTGATATATGAGTTCAACAAGGTTAAAGATTAGCATGAATCAAGCAAGAACTGAAACTACCCCTTTCTGGGTGTACGAGGGGGCTTTTAGGCAATGTAGTTTCCTCTCCTTGATTCTCGTTAGCAAGACGATCTCTTCTCTCATTTGGGGTTGGAAAATTCACCTAAATGCCCTAAGGAAGTGGGCACACCATGTATTCATTTTTTTTCAATGTACACATGAACACCAGCTACATATGCACTCAAACAAGCATTTGGTTTGCTACCAAATTTTGGCAAGACTCCCTTCTCCCTTGGTTCTCTAGTTCATTTTCTTGCCAATCTTTGGCCAAACCATTGGTAGCCAATTTGGTGACCAAATTTTGGCAACACCAAAATTTGGCAAGGTTTAGTTTGGTAAAATTGTCATCAGCATGTGGAAAATTCACATCATCTTTTCCAATGAAATCAGTCAAAACTCTGGTTTTCCATGAATAGGGAACCCCAAGCTTCCTCAGAAGATATCATTATAGTTGAAGGCACTTGAAGCTAAAAGGAAATGGTTAAATAGTCATGTTCAGTAAAACTAGCATATTCAGCTTGGCAGAGTGCCGTCCATTCTCATTGAATTGCCATGAGGCTCAGAATGCTTCTCAATGTTCCACACTCCCTGCTAAATTCCCTGACATAGTAATTGAAGGTGGGACAAATGTAAAACAGATGTTGCAATTCTAGTAAGCATTCTAAGGCTATACTACCAATGAGACAAATAGGTTTCCATCATTACCACTACTGCAAATTCCTTGTAGTAACAATTTGTCTTGAAACAATCAACAGAATAAATTATTGAACACAGCCAGCAACATAATCATCAGCATAATTACTTTCGTTCATAATCGCCATCATCCGAACAATTTTCACATCTGAAAATTTTGATGTTGAAGAGAAGAGTGAAAAAGGGCACACAACAAGTAAACAAGCATCAACTTACTTGCTATCTCCTCGCACCCTCTTGGACCACCTCCTCGTGTACAGATGCTGCATCCGCAGCCAAGAGCGCATTATTCTATAACAGAGAGTCCTATTCGTCTCCGACGAACTCGAACTCATCCTCCCGGAGGTGGGCGAAGAACCGGACCGGCTTGTCCTGTCCATCCAGCTTGAGCTCGAACTCCACCTTGAAGGGTAGATTGGCCGTCACGCGCTTGCCCTTCCAGACACCGACGTACTGCTTGACCACGCCCTCCATGCCGCGGAGGTCCAGGTCCGGCGCCTTGGAGACGTGGTGGACACGGACCGGCACCGTGACGCGCACGCGCTTGCCGAGCTTGGGCGTCGCCGCGGCCTCCTCAGCGGCCACGTCAGAGGACCGGGACACGTCGCTGCTGACGGCAACCTGGCGCGCTGTGCGGAGGCGCGAGCGGCACCGCGTAGGCTGGAGGCACCGAGCGGCCGTGGGTGTGGGAGGTCGGAAGCGGCGGAGGAGGATTAAGGAGGAGGTGGAGGCGCGCGCCACGGCGGCGGCGGCGGTGGTTGCCATCGGGGAGGTTGGGTAGCTGGGCGTGTGGGGAATTGCGCCGAGCAGGTGGTGTGGACGTGAGGATACAATGCGCAGAGCGGAAGGTGGAGGTGGATGGCGAGAGGCGTGGAAATTCTCGCGAGGTGGAATGAGGTGGCCGTCGGTCCTCTCAGGCTCTCACTAAACCGTGCCCATTGCCCAACCGCTACAGGTAGCCGTCCACTGTATCGGTCCGACTTATGTCTGGTGAGTCAAGCATGATCTATTTATAATTCATGCTGTATCGATAAAAGAAAGAAGTTGGAGAATAACGAAGCTAAGACACTGGATGTAAATATTAGAAGAAAAAAATTAAATTTTATTTATTTTTAAACATATATAGAATTACTGTCAGTTAAAAAGCTTACACCTAATGTGGAGTACCCTAGTGCGAGCGGCTCAGTGCACGTATTCGGTGTCAGTGAGCATGTACTCTCCGGTCTCTATTCTTCACTTTTTATCATCTCCGTTGTCTCCTATTTCTCCGCATACGAGGACCGCAAAAGGTGTCGTCTGTAGGACGAGCCACAACATAATATAATATCGCGGCAGAGCGTCCTACCGCGGGACATGCCTACTTCAAACCCACCGGGTTTGATTCATGCTATACCGGTCCAAACATATTCCATGCAAATGTGCTATACCGTATTCAACCATGAGGCCCAGTATAACCTTCTAATTCGTGCTGTGCGAACCAATGCCTAGACCTAGGCGAATGTTTTTTTTAAAATTATGCTTGTTTAGAGGCTGTGCTTCAGTTTTAGACCAAAAGACCCCAAATAGTATGACTATAAAGCAACTGGAAAACCAAACCACAGCAAAATACCCTCAAAACTGCAGCCGTTGGGAGGAGTTTTTCAGGTATGGTTTCTCTCGACTAGCCTCCCACCTCGTTTGCTCCGCCTCTCTTCTCGCCCTGCCGTCTCCTCGCCCGGTTGCCTCCCCACTCAAATGCTCTCCCCCAAAAGCTACAGTCACTCGTAGCTAACAGTTTGCTAAACGGTATATTAAGAAAAACTACAGCTATCAGTTATAACTGTTTTACAGTTTAACAAGATAAAATCAGTTTTTTAGCTCAGCCAAAGCTACCTAATTAGGACCTAAGATGTTACTCCAGGAGTCCACTCGCCCTTGCATCTAGACTACTAATCATTAATCAAGACAGCATGTGCTTCCTGTGGTTTGTCGACGAACTACACGCTTGAAATGATTACACGAGTTCGCCATGAAGGATGATTAGTATGCGTTGCCACTAATCAATGAGTGGCAGGCGTTAAGGTGGAAGCAAAGGTGATGCCAAATGTGGTTTGTCCACGAATGATAGTGTTAACGTTGAAAAATGTGACGAAGGATTAATTGGCTCAAATACATGAGAATGTCAGGTTCAGGGCGTGTCAGCAGATTTGATCTTCAATCAGTAAGATAGACGAGAAAATATGTCTAAAGTCGATCTAATGTGACAATCGATAAAGAGCTAAACATCTTTAAAAATCCGATCAAATCAAAGATAGCAAAAGTCTAAACAGCCGATTAAGGCTGAGGTAGACTTTCTCGAAAAAGATGATGCGCAACAAGATAAAAAAATCAAACCTAATTAGCATAATCGAGGATGATCAACAATCGATGATACACAACTTTTTTTATCAAGATCAAATTACTTTTATCAAGATCAAATTACAAGAAAGATTCTAAATTACATAGTAAATTACATAGCTAATTCTAGTTGCTAGGAAAATAAATAAAAGTAGATGCAAGTTGTTTGATTGATTAGGGTTGTTTTTCTTTGCTCGTCTTTGATCATCTTTTCTAGCGTATTGGCCGATGTATCTCTCTTCGATGGGAAACTTTCGTATTTTATACAAAAAACGTCCCGTATTTACAGAAATATACAACATTCGCGCGTATTCGCAGAAATCTCCACCAATTTCTCCACCTAAAAATGTGAAATCTCAATTTCTCCATTTCAAAACGCGAAATCACTGATTTAGCGTTTTGAAATCTTGAAATGAAGGTATTCTGATTTGAAATTGCGAAATTGAGGCTTTATGTCACTTAAATATTTATGCAAATTTTTCTGTGCAATTAATTGGAGGTTATCTAGATACTGTAGAAATTTCGGATTAAAATACTGTTTATATATTTTATTAAAATTCTGACAATCTGCTCTGCACAGTTTTCTGATTTCGGATTTTGATTTATCAGACAATCCAAATATTTTTATAAATTTTTGAAATTTTGTTTTTCAAATTTATTTGAGCTAAGGATTCTTATGTAAAATTTTTAGCTCAAAATATTGCTCCATAATTTAATAAAAATTCCGAAATTCAGAGTACTAGTTTTCAATTCTCTCTGTTTTTGAATTTTTAAATATTACAAAATAATTTATTAATTTCTTAAAATTATACTGTAGGTGCATTAATGGATCCAGAAGATAATATAAAATTTTTAGCTGGAGATAAGTCATCATTATTTTCATTTAATTCTGACAATGTTACTCTTTTCCAATGAAGCAAAAATCAAGAAAAATCTAGAAAATTCAAAAAATACATGAAAGGCAACAATAATACGGCGCTGCACAAAGCATGTTACATTAACGCCGTTGCCTTCTCAGGTTGTCCTCCCGGGGTGTGCGTGTCGGGAGGATGTGTGTCCCTCCTCCGTGACTGGGATGGCCCATATCTAGTACCGGGCGATGTCTCATCCTCCCGACCGTACACCTGGAGGACAACCTGAGAAAACAGCGGCGTTAATGTAACATACTTTGTGCAGCGCTTAACCGTACAATTGTTGCAAAATTTTTTCAAATTTTATAAATTGAAACATGTGATTCTGAATTGGGGTCCACATCGGCATCACTGCGGATGTGGACCCGGCACAACCTAAGTGGCGGTGATAGTGAGGACTATCAATGCGGATGTAACCGGCGGTGATAATCACTATCCTGGTGGTTTATACTTAGAACGGCGTGATAATAACTATCACTCTGGGTTCATACTTTCAACAGCGGTGATAATATATTATCCTTCTGCGGTTATTATTTAGAACGGCGATGATAAGTAACTATCAACGCCACATTTTCAATAATATCCGGTGGTGATAAGTAACTATCGATGCCCAATTGTTATCAATATCAAAGCGATAACTATTATCCTTGCCCTTTTTCTTGTTAGCTTAAGCGATGATGGGTTTTTAAACCTTTTGCATATATATTTTTGCGGTATATGTTGTAGCATGTATATACATTATACGATAGATGTATTACATGCGGTATCGTTGTGCACAATAATCTTGAAGCATCACTAAAGTGTAATTGAAATACATTGAAGCATCATAATATTTAATTATTACATTGTTCATTCACTTTTGAAGCATTAAATTATTCATTGAAATTGTTGCCATGCGAAATGGTCGTAAAACTACGCCCTTCGTGTGGAGAATTTCTCGAATTATGAACCCGACTATCTGCTCTTGAAGGGCATCAATTTAAATGGTCGGCGGTGCTTTGGTGCTTACTGATTATTGTATTGTCATGGGAGAAATTGAAGCATTAATTAGTGTCATCGTCTTTATAAAGAAAAGTCAGTCAACATGTAATGATCGATATACCGGTGGCCGTTGTAGTCCGTATTATCGATGATGAGCAGCGTGGATATGTGTCATTGCGTAGTATCCACATAAATTGTTCCCTTAGGGTTGTTTGAGCATGGAAAATCGGTGTGTATTCGAAATTTTTCACGTATGGGCGATGCCGTTTGCTCTTCTTCGATATTGTTTGTACACCTGTTCATGGTTTTGAGTAGTCATTAAAATTAATTAGGTGCAATGGGATGGAAGATTATTAGAGCAATAATAAAACGACCGAGTTACATGGTTAGCAAGTCTATTAAGTCTTGGTATTCGCCTATCGGTTTCCTCATTGAGTCCAAGACAGTGATGTTGCTTTCGTCTAACATGAAGACAAGGGCGATCCGATGAAAACTGCGAGAAGCCAATTAGTCGTCACATTGTGTTGCGCATCAAATATGAGACACTAGTAGGCGAGGAAACACGTATTGAAAGTTGTAGGGTAAAAATCGTAGTCCTTGTGTTGTAGCTTTAGCGGCGCCTTGAGTCGTACACCTCAACATCATTTATTGTTCTTGGATCTTCAATAAGTTTGCGATTGACCATGCGGGTCCAGGAATCCTATCTTTTCATTGTTGTCGCTCTAAGTGTCTTTGTCTCCATTCTCGTAAAAAAGTCGGACCCTATGTTTAAGAATGCGTGAATATCTGACATGATTATACAAGAGACTTACGAGTCCATATTCTTAATATAGACACATCGAGGCGTCTCGTTGGTACATCGATATATTTCCATGTGTTCAACCAGAAAGAGTAAATCGTTGTTGTAAAAGTCCATATCTTTGTATCATTTGGGAAAGCGGTGTTTTGTGTCTTTTGGACATCTTGCAAGTACCATTCATGTAGACGTCGTAATTGTGTGGTCGGTTTGACCTCCTTATTTGGATCTGACAAAGCTTCCCGTTAACGAATGGCCACTTTACGGTGCTGCTGCCCTTGACACCACTTTGGCTTCGACAGCGTTGCTTTACCACCATCTCCTTTAGATTTCTTCCTAGAGATGCGTTAAGTAGTCGATAGTTGGCTAGGTTGAGGAGCTTCGATTATCGTCTGTCTGTTTAACCTTCGCTAAGTCCGGAAGAAATCCGTTTGGTAGGTTCGATTTCAATCTTAGCGGTGGTGGCGTCTTCTTGAAGTGCTCTTCTACATGGCGCCTACTTCCTTTTTGTTTCTTCGTCGGTCATTTCATATAGTGCGTTTCTTGCTAAGAGTTTTGGCTAGCTTCACACATGACAAACTTTTCTCCTGGCCAGTGTAGAATGTTGGATCGCGGTGCTTTTTGGTGTCTTGTGGTATTTGGAGGCGGAGGAGTTTTCTTGGGTGGCGGAGGAGGAGGACTTTCTGGGTGGGTTGGGCGGAGAAGGAGCTTTCTTCGATGGCCAGGAGGAGGAGGAGGCTGTTCTAGATGGAGACTCCGCCTCGTCATCGTTGTTAACATCATCGTCGTTGTTATCTTGAGGCAAACTTTATATAGCGCTTGCGCCCGCGATGAATGTGCCTATGCTTTGTCCAAGACTTTGCCCTCCTCGCCCATGATCTCAACCTCCACTTTGCGGTATCATTAACCCGTATCCAGCTGCAACTCTGGCGTATCCCAGGAATTGGCGGTTATGCAATATCTACCCCTCGTTGCATGGCCAAGCCATCCCTTGACCACCTTGATGGTAATGTTACGCTCTGGCGGTGCGAGGCGCATCGTGTCGGCTCTATGATTTTATCCACAGAAAACTACTGGCGAGTCCTCTTGGGAGGGTTAGCGGATGCTTAGGCTGCTTTTGAGAACCGGCGGGACTTACGTCATGTGTTGATGACCTCGTCATGTGGTGACATTCATTCGGGACCTTTGTTACCATTTCTCGCATCACTTTCATCATTCTTCAAATCCGACTTCCCTTCTATGCATCAGGTCTTCTATTTCTCGTACCGTTCATTCAATTGTTCTTATCTGGATTTCTTTGGTCGCTTGTACATATCGGCATCCTCTGGGAATCTTGCTTTCCTGACACCAAGCCAACCCCTCTAGTGCGACGAGGTGCTCCCTATTACCCAAAGCGTGTTAGCTCGTCGTCCTCCCTTCTTGGCGGGAAGGAGCCCTCAATAACCGGAGTGGGCATCGCGATCTTCCTCGAGATTTCCTCGTCTTTCTCGCTGAAGCTTAAAGCGCCATCATCAAGCGAGTAGCTCCCCTATAGCGGCGATTGCTTGATCTTGGGGCCATGTGAGGCGTCGCGATAACAACTCCACCAAGTGTTATTTGTTCTTCCGTGCATCACTTGGGTACTTTCTTCGCGTAGCCCCGGTGCCTAGCACATGGGGTAAATGTTCTTGTCGAATTTGCCTTGTTCTGCTGGGCGTGCTTTGGGCTTCATCGGATATCTTATATTGCTTGAATTCATCCCAAAATTCTGTAACCTCGGGAATCTATTAAAATCCGGCGTTTGATTCTTCTTGGCGTACTCCTTATTGACTTTGTCTTCTGTTCTTCCATGCAGTTCCCATAGCGCTTAGTGCATGTTTCCTCGCAATCTCAAGCGATCTTGAGGCTGAAACTTATTTGTCAACTCTATCACAATGTTTCCTTGATGTCGCCGGGAACATCTGACGGAAAATCGGCAGCGTGTCCATGATCTGTAGATGATGGGCACATTGTCTCTAACGAGACCCGCATCTTTGTCGATATGGCCCAAGCAATGGCGGGTATAGGCTGGTTCTCCGCGCACTAAGCTTGTCGGTACTCTGCTTATTTGGGTACCCTCTCCGCCACACAAGCGATCAACCAAGTAGTCGGCATACCTAGCCACGTGGCGCCGTGGCGGTGGCGAAACACGCCACCGGCGGCGGTGGCGATGCCGCACGCCGCTGCTCGCCGGTGCGGCGGCGATCGCGTGGCGCCCGGCGGCAGTGGCGATCGCGCCTGGCGCCCGGCGGCGATCACGTGGCGCCCGCGGCGGTGGCGAGCACGCCACTGGCGCCCGGCGAGCGATCGCGTGGCGCCCGGCGGCAGTGGCGAAACGCCACTTTCGCCCGGCGAGCGATCGCGTGGCGCCCGGCGGCGGTGGCGAGCACGCCACTGCTCGCCGCGCCGCAAAGGCAAAAAGGTGGGCGAGGTGGCTTCACCTCGAAGGCTCCTTCCCTGTCGTGCAGATTACGAGCCATAGGACAACGATGTCGGACACATCTGCTGCAAGGATTTACTGCTACAACCCCATTCCTCGATGCCTCTCACCAACTTTGTCAAGAAAGGGTCACATCAGCAGGCGGGCGGGGCGAAGCCATCGTCGGCATTTAATGAAATTTGGAGGAGCAGGACAACCTGAGAAGGCGTATTAAATGTGTAGGATCGGCATGATGACCCCTTTTACCTACTCCTGTTGCTTTGGCCTATATAAGGGCCCTCGGGTGCATAGGGAAGGAGAATTGACGAGAGTTGAAGAAAACAAGCAAGAGCTTTGTATTAGCTTCTCACCTTCTCAATTAAAAGCAATCTCGATAAGCGAGGAAGTAAGGCTATTACCCGCGAAGGGGCTGAACACAGGTAATAAATCCTTGTGTCACCATAGTTAAATAGCGCCAAAGCTTGCTTGTGAGAGTCCCTAGGGTTTCCCTCGCTAGGTTTAGCCAGTGCTTGAAGCGCCCTCCTTCGAACCAAACCGGATGCGTAGATCACGGGCTGTCGGCGGAATCTGCCAAGCAGTAGCGCCGAGTAGGGGCTAGTGGTGGTTTTCGGCTAACTCCGGCGGACTTGGTGTTCGAGGTTGACGAGCTCGTGCATTAGAAGATGGCGGATCCTCGGCACTAGGATATCGCGAGGCGGCGGCGACCAAAGCGCCTCCGGGCGTCGCCGGTTGAGGACCGTCTCACCCCCGCCCTGCGGTGGCGCGGTTGCTCCGCAGTGGCGGAGGCGATCCGTCGTCATGGTGGCTGGCCTGGGCGGCCACCCTGCCCCAGAACTTGCGCGCTCGCGCTCTCTGGACCACCCTCGGTGGAGTTCGCATGAGATTCCCGCCACTCCGTGGGCTGCGAACATCAGCCTCGTGGATGCGGCCCAACTTCGGAGTGGGGCTCCCGACGGTCGGTACCAGCCGTGCCTTGGCCCTAAAGCGCCGGCAGGCGCTCTCGAACCTCGGCCGCCCGGCGACAAAGGCCCGGCGAGTGGCGAGGTCGAAAAAGGCGCCCGCAATCTGGTCGGTTCATCGAGGAACCGTGGGGACCTCGCTCTCCTTGATGAGGCTGCCGTGTGAGTGATGACCTCCGTGGTGCTTTGCCAGCGCCACCGGACCAAGCGTCGCCATAGCAAGCGGTGGCGGTGGCAATGAGAGTCCCCTCATGGCTCTCACCCTCGGGACGGAGGAGGTCCACTCCTCCGGTTCCTCGCGCTCCCATGCAGTCTCCGGACCGGGCCTCGATGGCTCGGCTCCCTCTGGCGTCGGGTGCAGGCCTTCTCCGTGGTTGCGCCCGCGTGCTGGCCGGACGAGTTTCGCCCGTGACCATAGAAAATATGGCGGCACCACCACCAGGAGGAGTTCCTCCAAATCTACGGCGATGGTGCGGGCGGTGGCGGATCTGAAAGGTCATGGCCAACTACCTCCCAGCAGCCTTGGCGGGTTACGCCGCTCTGGTGCTAAATCTCCCAGGGTCGGTGCACTCGTGGGGAATGTTATCTTGACATCTTTGTCGCCAATTTTGAGGCTCTTCGCGCGGCCGGTGTGGAGGATGACCTCCATAGGCAGAACAGAAGAAGAGAGTAAACCAGCGACTTCATTGGCGATTACGCCCTTGCTTGCAATACAATCCCCACATCTCCGAACAATCGGTCGTCGTCGCCAGCCGGGAGGCGTACCGACCGCAAGATGAAGGAGAAGATGGCTACCGTACCATCGGCTCAACCTCCGAGCTTTTCTCCCTCGCACACAAGTGTCTTGGCGAGCTGCCAGGCGAGGGCGGCCTTGGCCCCAAAGGTGGCCAAAGCGAGGCAAGCGGGACCTCGAAAGGTTCGGCCGTCTTGAACAAAAAGCGCGAAGCCTTGGCGAGAGGCAGGCGGTCTTGGCGCCCGCCTGCGATGAAAAGACCCGCGCCTCGAAGCGCAACCGCGCGGCCGGCGTGATGGCCCGCCCGCGGCCGTGCGGCGGCCGTCGTGGCCGTAGCGATCGCCGTGATCGGCGCGATGACCGCCATGGCGTGGAAGCGACGCCGCGATCAAGGAGGCGAGCCGTATTGCCTATCCGCGCACCAACACCCGACACGGACAAGCTGTCCGGTCGTGGACAAATAGTGGAAAAAGCGGCTCAAGGCGCCGCCCGGCGATGATCAAGATGAAGATCCGGCCGGTGTCTTCCGGCCGAGCCGACCGCGATAGCCTACATCCATGGTGGATCCTCCACCTTCCTCAACGCCGCTTACAAGCGGCGAAGAAGGAGGTTTCGCGCCGCCGCGTCGAGCTCGAGGTCGGGTCGGATCTTTGAAGTGGTCGAACAGCGCTCACCTTGATCGGTGACCATCCGGGCGCCCGGTACAGGATACCTCCGATCGTGGTGTAGCCTTGTTGGAATGTGCGGCTAAGCAGCGTGTTGGTGGGCGGGGAGTTCTATCAACCTCTGTCCTCCTCGGCATTCTTGGCGCTCGGATCCTTGGTCGGATCTGCGCCCAGCTCTGCCCTTCTTGAGGTAGCCCAGTGGTATGTTTCCCCTTGGCGGTCGCCTCCCGTCACCTTTGGGGAGGGACAACTACTGCCTTGGTGGTGGATTCGAGGTTGCCGACTTGACCTCCCCTACAATGCCTGCTCGTGGCCGGCGTTGGCCCGATTCATGGCGGCCACCCCTCTGGCGTATATGGTGGTGAAGATCTTGGGGCCAGCCCAGCCCCATTCTTGGTCGAGGGTGGACAAGGCCGAGGCTTTCTTGTTGTTTCAAAGCGCGCAAGACACAGGCGGCGCCACTGCGTGAGCGCCCGAGCGCTACTTCCTCGGGAGCCCCTCGGTCAGGACCCGTGCCTCACTGGCTCTGGGTGAGGTAAAGGTGGTGCATACTGAGTGAGGAGAACCAAAGGTCGTCAACATTGGCGTAACCTCGGCGCCAAATAGGAAGGAAGCGCTCGTCACCTTCCTCCGGTCTAATTCCGGCGTGTTAAGCAGCAACCGTCCGATATGGTGGGGTCCCGGGAGGTGATTGAGCACCGATTAACGCTCCCGGTAGCGTCCGGTCCGTGAAGGTCAGGAGGCAGTAGCCGGCGGCGAGATGCCATTCGAGAGGAGGTAGAAAAGGCTTTGGCCTTGAGGATTGTTAGGGAGGTCTCTCATCTGAGTGGCTTGCCAACCTGTGCTTGTCCAAGAAGTCAGCGGGAAATGGGCGCGTAATGTCGACTTCACCGACCTCAACAAGGCTGCCGAAGGATCCTTACCCCTACTTGGCGAGTCGATATCATCGTTGACTCCCGGTAGGGTCGCAATCTTGTGCTTCTGGATCGTACTCCGGATACCACCGGATCGGCATAGCGCGAAGAGCGAAGAAGGCGCTTTTGTAACCCCTACGGGTGTATATTGTTATGTAGAATGGCTTTTGGTTTAAGAATGCGGTTCAACTTACGGTAGCGCCATGCATATCACCTTAGCCCCGACTAGGCGAAATCTGAAGTTTATGTTGATGACTTGGTTGTGAAGATTAAGAAGAAGCGATGAATTGATCCAAGACACAGGAGAAACCTTTGGTAACCTCCGGAAGAATTGTTTGAAGCTCAATCAGGAAAAATCGTGTTGGTGTGCCCTCAGAAAAATTGTTGGGCTTTCTAGTATCAAGCGGGAACGCCAAGCCAACCACGACAAGATATCGGCCATCGAGCACATGAAGCCGCCCGTAGCAGCTCAAGCAAGTCAATGCTTGGCGATGCTTTGGCCTCCCTAGAGACGGTTCATTGCGGATTGGGAGAAAAAGCTTGCCCTTGTTTAAAACGCTAAAGAAGGCGAACCACCAGAGTGGTGAAGAAGCCGAAGGCGTTTGAAGAATTGAGCGGTACCTAACCACTCCCGGTCTTTGGTTTCCCCGCCGGGAAAGCCGATACTCTTGTACATAGCCGCCACCCACGAGGTGGTGGCCTTGATGCTAATGCGGAGAGAAGGCATCAAAGGCGGTATACTACATCGACAAGGTGTTACATGAGCGAGACTTCGGTGCCCATGAGCTCGAGAAGATCTTGTCTGCTGATCTGGTGGCGTCGAAGCTCGTCATTACTTCCAAGGCGGGAAATTACCGTGGTCACGGCCTACCCTCTGCGAAGATCCTCCTATGAGAGAGGTGAGGGCAGATGCGAAATGGGCGGTGGGTGGGGAATTCAACATCAAGTTTGTACCCTTACGCCATCAAAAGTCGAGTGGCGGAGTTAAATGGCGAATGGACTCCGCCGCTCGGGAAGATGAAGAAGTTCCGCACCTTCCCCCTGGACCATGTTCTTGATGGCTCTTCGGTTTGGAAAGCTGGGGTGAGGTATCTGGTCTCCCGGCCAGGGACACCCTCGATCGTGGTCGCCCTCGAGTTCAAGGCCACAAACAACATGGTGAATCTGAGGGCTGCTTTGGCGAGGTTGCGCATCGCTTCGGCGTTGGGCATCCAGCGCCTCAAGTCAAGGAGACTCCTGCTGGTCATCAATCAGCGAAAAAAATTCCAATGCTCGACCCCACCATGGCGGCGTACTGGCGGAGGTCAGAAGAATGGGCGTCACTTTGAAGGTTTGGGGTATATTCATATCCTCGGCGTGACAATCACCTTCTGGACGGTGTCGGCTCGCATCCTCAAGGGCTCTGTTCGGTCGGGGTCTTTGAAGAAAGACTACATGACCAGTCCACCATGACCCACGATTCGGTGGAAATGATGGTGTCATTGTCGCGGCCCCGGTCAGTGGGAACAGCGGCAAAGTGTCATGACCTCCGACTTCGAGTGGGGAAAGCGGTGCCCTTGCCATGGCCTCCAATTCGGGGAGGAAGCGGCGTGCCGCCTCGGCCCCAGTCCGGGAGGAAGGCGGCCGTGCTGCCGAAAGCGGCGTCGAGAAGCGGCCCGGAGTACCAGGCGAGCAAGTGGTCGCCACCCTTAAGCGAGGAAGATCGATGGATGGACCCTATCTGGCCTTCTGCGTGACTAGGTGATCCCGAGCGATGATGCCTCGGTGAGAAGATTGCGTAAGGCCAAGTGCTATACTCACGGTAGGTGGGGACCTATATCGCCCGAGCAAAAGCGGAGTTCTCTTGAAGTGCATCACTTTCGGGAAGAAGGGCATCTGCTCTCGATATCCATGGAGGTGTGCGGGAGCCATATATGCAGCGAACTCTAGTCGGCAAGGCGTTCGCCAAGATTTTATTGGCCTACGCCCTCGGGATGCTTGCGGTGGTGAGGACATCTGGCTTGTCGAGTTCTTCGCCGAGCAAACCCAGACCGGCCCAAGCTCGCAAACCATCCCACTCTCTTGGCGTTCGCGATGCAGAAATTTGAATATCTGGGTCCATTCACTTGAACCCACGAGGCTTCACCCACATCTTTGTAAGCTATCGACAAGTTCACTAAGTGGGTGGCCGGCGATCTTGAGCCATCACGGCCATTGCCGCGATTAAGTTCATCTTGGGATTTGCACCGCTTTGGAGTCATGTCGCATCATCACCGACAGCGTCACCCAATTCACGGTAGCGGCTTTCACAGGTTTTGCGAAGAAATGGGCACCAAAGTCTGTTTTGCCTCGGTGGCCCATCCCATGAAACAACGAACAGCGAAGCAGCATATGGCCCTGGTGTTGAAGGGCCTCAAGACAAGAGCGTTTGATCGGCTTCATAAAAGGCGTAGCGGTGGGCGGAAGAGCTCCCGGTGCTATGGTCGCTCCGTACCACACCTAAGCAAGACAGCAGGCGAGGCGCCTTTCTTCCTAGTATCTGAAGGCGGTGTCCTCCCCTCATTGTCGCTCGGTTCCCCGTAGCGTCTCGGTGTTCAACGAAGAAAACCAAGAGGATCTTGGCGAAGATGTCAACCTTTGGAGGAGGTCGCGGGATCGTCTTTGCTCTGGCGCCGCTTACTTCTGACAAAGTCTCGGCGGTACCACGCCACGGGTCTCTGAGAGGACAACTGGCGATGGGTGACTGGTCTTCTGTGAAGTCGAGCATCTGCGGGTTGAACAAAGCTGTCTCCCGGTGGGAGGGCCCTTCAAGGTGGTCTCGGTATCTCGGCACAGGGTGGTCGGTTAGCCCTTGAGGATGGCGAGGCCAGCGAACTCCTATAACATAGAGTTGTTCTCGGAAATTCTATCCTTGAAGGAATTGTAAGTGCCATTGCTCGCCCGATCGACCATGAGTAGAATCTCCCATGGTGGTTGGCGGCTCTTGCGATTAATAAAGTTATCGCCTAAAAGGCTTTGATTTACTATTCTTTGTCCTTCTGTGCCCTTAGCGGCAAGTCTTTTACTGCATGTATGTCATTGGTTCCATATATCTGCTAATTCCTTGGTGATCTATGGAGTCACACAGTGTCTGCGTCCAAGCAGGGCCAGGCGACGAGGTGGGCTGAATCGATGCTCAAGCGGCTCGCACACCTCGGGTTGGCTCTCCGAAGCACGGCTGGTTGTCACCGTGAGCATCGTTAGTTTAGTACCCCTCCTGGGAGCCCGAGACTTTGACGTACATCACCATGGATCGATCTCCGAAAAATCGCAAGGACTTAGAAACCGAAAAATGGGTCAGAGATCACTCCGTGAGAGAACCTATATCATTCAGGTTTTTCTTGCGTATGCCTACTCATTCTATTAGTAGCTGTGCCCAAGCTTCTTCGTGGTCGCCCCAAGCTTCTTCGTGGTCGCCGACAAGCTCGGGGGCTGGTCGCCCCCAAGCCTCTTCGTGGTCGCCGACAAGCTCATTTGGTCCCCCAAGCTTCTTCGTGAGTGCGCCCCAAGCCTCTTGGCGGTCGCCCCAAGCTTCTTCGTGGCCTTGGGGCGCTTAGGGCGATCGCTCGTAATCTGAAAAACAAGATAAGTGCTTCATCTGCACTTCGACCATTTCCTTATGTCGTGCGCTAAGATGGGTCAAGCTACTGGCGTGATTGTCCTGGCGCCAAAGTGCGACCCCTCGTGATTGAAGGAAAATCGCTAAAGCATAAGCGTTTAGCACGGCGGGTGGCCGGAGTCTGAGTTAAGCATGGTACTCAACACGGCTCGTGCGCCTCGGATTGGCTCTCTGAAGCACGGTGGTTGTCCGTCGAGTGCTGCCGGTCTAAACACACTTCCAGGAAACTTGTTGCCTTGCCACGCTCGAATTCTGGCGTGCTTTACAGCGATCATCGAGTCGCGAGTTCGAAGGGTTTGAACCAAGTGGCAATCCGCGTAAAAGCCAAGCGCTATGACCAAGTTCGTCTAGTGTTTCTGTCGGTTCAAGGTCGTTTTTGCCCAAGTCCCCTATGACTTGAGTGGTCTTTGCTTATGTTCGCGACAAACATGCATAATCCTGGCGAAACTCAGAGCATACCTAACCTAAGCATTCCTCGAGCATTTCCGCTAAGCTAGAAGGCGGCGCTGGCGATTTAGCCGAAGCCCGATCATCGAAGTAAGCGAAGCATGCGAGTAATTTGACTAAGAAATATTCAAAGTTATTTGGTGCATGCGAGCAGATGAAGATCAAATAAAGATAAAACAAAAAAAAGCGGCAAAGCGGCCGGCTCATCGATCGTCATCGCCAAAGTCAAGCTCGTCGTCGCCCTCGCCTTCATTGCCCGATGGGGTGGAGGCGTCCATGATCGGTGGTCTACTTGCGATGGCCGACCATGTGCTCGGCTGTTGCGCACCGCGCCTCGCTTGGCGGCGTCTCCCTCAACGTCGTTGTCACCACCGCCATGGGATCGAAAGCGGCGTCGCGGCCGTAGCAATGAGCGAGATGTGGGTCGCGGTCATGATCGCAACCTCCGTCCTTCTCTGGCGGAACAGCGGCGAGCTTGGCGGCCCGGGCGCCTCTGCGGCTGGTTGGTCGCGTGAAGCGGCCTGTATGAGTCCTCGATGGCGTGTTGGCGCCACCCCAAATTCGAGCACCTCTTGGTGCGTTGGAAACGCCTTCTTGAAACATGATGGGCGGAGTTGCGCGCGGCAGAAGGACTCGACTCAAGGTCTTGGCGCCGTTCCGTCCTCTCGCCCGTTCTTACGCCCTCTGCGCGCGCTTTGCATGGCGGCGCGTCGATCCTCTCCGCGCCCGATCGCCTCGCCGTGTCGCCCTCGTCGCTTCGCGCGGCGCTTCACCTCTCGCAAGCGCGCGGTGCAAGGCGGTCTCGGCTCCGTGCCTGGCGGCTTTCCGGCAGTGTTGCCGTCGTCACGAAGATCACCGCCGGGTGAAGATTCGGCGTGGCGGGTGGCGGAAATAGCGGCGTGGGGGCTTGGGCAGGCGGCCTCGGTCGACCTCATAATTCTCCCGGCGGCCGGGCGCTAAAGCGAGGGCTTCCTCCGTTCGGTAGTAGCTGCGGCGCCTGGCGTCTCGAGGCCGTCTTTGGCGGCACCCTCAGCGAACCGACCATCGAGCGTCGGACCACCATGAAGTGGTGCCACAGGGTCCGTGGCCGGAGGTGTCAACGCCCATGATCCAGCAGGCGGGCCGGGAGGCGGTGGCATCGGAGGCGAAAGTCGTGGCAAAAGCGGCTGCGTTGCCGCCCCTTGTGAAAACGCCGCCATGGCCGGGTGGCGGCGGGTGAAGTTTGTTCGTGGCGGACCCTCTTAGGGTCCGAGCCGTCAACATCCGAGAACAATCGGTCGCTTGCCCGTGGCGTCATTTGGTAAGGCCGTGTCCCGATCACCGGTAGCGCGTGTGGCGCACAGCGACCCGTGGAGTCCATTAGCGGGAACCGCTGACATATTCGAGGCGGTCGCGTCTGGCTCATCGGCGGCGGCAAGGCGGTAGCGGGAAAGATGGGCCTTACGGATAGCGGCATCGGCCGCGGAGAGCCATCTGCCGATGACTATGTCCTCGGGTTTCCGCGCTGGCGAAAGGCAAAAAATTGGTGTCGGTTGGTAGAACCCTGGAAAAAGAACATGTCTGAAAAAAAACTAAGGAAGAATGAAGACTTACGCCAGACCCGCGTCGTGTCTTTGTCATCGTCGCCCGTCTTGCCATCTTTGGCGGTGGCGGCGCAAAGTGATTCTCCGGGATCACGAAGTCAAAGGCCACCATCGCTCGATCAATCCGGCGCCATGATCCGTTGATCACGGTCGCCATAGCAAGAGTTCAGCTGTCTCCTCGTAGCAATTCAGGTTCTCGAAGGCCTCTGCCGCTCGGTGGGCACTCCCAAAGCGTCGACCCATTTGTCATCGTTGACGTCTGACGATCGCTGCGTACGCCTTCGAGTTGGATTTAAATTTGGAAGGCGATGTAGTCAGGAGAGCCATCCGTCTCGAGCAATGTAACTCCCACTACCTCATTGTCGGTGGGCGTGTGAGAGGAAGAAGTAAGCGGAAGAGGAAGATTGGCATCACCCCCGAACATCTCGCAAAGGTATGCGAAGATAGAGAAAAGCGATGGAGTTAGGGGTAAGGTGAAGATGGTGGATCCGTAGAAATGGAGTACGGTGAAAAAAAAAGAAAAGGCGGGACCGGGCCGCCATCGATTCTCGAGTGTATGATGATCTCGTTAAAGAGACACCGTGGCGTGGCGGTCCCGCTTGAAGCGGAAGGTGCCCTCGGCGCTATGGCGACCATCCTCTTTACCCGCGAGGTATCATGATCGAAGGAGGATGAGGCTGCGCCATGGAGGCAAAAGGCAAAACTTTGGGCGAAGAAAGCGAAGGCGAAAATGGAAGGCGCAAAGCGAAGGTGTGAACCGCTTGATACAAATGTACCTATATATGCGGCGCGCGCAAGCGATTGCGAAGGACAAGATCGTCGCCGTTTGGTCCCAAAGCGAATCATGGAATCGTGGGGAGGAAAGGCGGTCGTATCCTCATAGTGGAGGACCCACCCGAGGCGCACCGGCATTTAATGAGGGTTCTAAAGAGGCTTTGGCGCGTGTTCGAGGCGGGCAGGGAAACTCTTGTCGGCGTACTCTGCTTTTGAGTACCCTCTCCGCCGCTTCATGATCAACCAAGTGGTCGACATACCTAGCCCGTGGCGCCGGCGGTTGGCGAAAGCACGCTACTACTCGCCCGGTGAGCGATCACGTGGCGCCCGGCGAGCAGGTGGCGAGCATGCCTGCTTCGCCCGTGAAGCGATCGCGTGGCGCCCGGCGAGCGGTGGCGAGCATACGCCACCTTCGCCGCGCCGCAAAAGGTGGTGGGCGAGGTGGCTTCACCTCGAAGGCTCCTTCACTGTCGTGCTGATTACGAGCCATAGGACGGCGATGTCGGACACTGTCTGCTGCAAGGATTCTGCTACAACCCCATTCCTCGGCGCCTCTCACCAACTTTGTCAGAAAAGGTCACATCATGGGCAGGCGGGGCGAAGCCATCGTCGGCATTTAATGAAATTTGGAGAGCAGGGCAGCCTGAGGAAGGCGTATTAAATGTGTGAGATCGGCATGATGACCCCTTTACCTACTCCCGTGCTTTGGCCTATATAAGGGCCCTCGGGTGCATAGGGAAGGAGGTCGACGAGGTTGAAGAAAACAAGCAAGAGCATAGCGATAGAGCCGAGGAAGAAAAAGCAATTCCCAAGCTAAAATCTTGCACCGATTGAAAAACACTCTCGATAAGCAATCCGGCACGAGTTAAAGGCTATTACCCTTGAAGGGGCACGAACACAGGTAATAAATCCTTGTGTCACCATAGTTAAATGCGCCAA
The DNA here is from genome assembly GCA_036346375.1 of Guadua angustifolia. NCBI lineage: Eukaryota > Viridiplantae > Streptophyta > Magnoliopsida > Poales > Poaceae > Guadua > Guadua angustifolia. The sequence continues at coordinate 24,049 of JAYEVE010000783.1, forward strand.
AGCTTGCAGCTTTTTCCCTCTCTCTCTCCCTCGCTTTGCCTTTTCCATCCTATGGGTCTTTAGTGCATTCCATGTTGTATGGCTGGTGAGGATAGCGGCGGCGTCTATCCTTAGTGCACATCTTTGTGTTACATTTTCGAAGCGAAAGGCGTTGGTTGTGGCGAGTTATCAAACCATGATTTGCAGGCGGCTAGAAACGGTATGCGAGGTGGTGGAATCGATGGCGACTTCTGTTCTAAGCGGAGTCGGTTCATGGTAAGGTGCAAAGGTTGAAGTGCAGGCGAAGGGTGATTACGAGGCGGAGCCATCGATGCGATGATGTTTCTTCGCGGAATTTATCGGAGAACCAAGCGTGGATTTTCCATGGCCGACCTTGAGCGTCTTTGAGGTTGAACTCTTGGGTTGTAAGTCTCGCTCAAATCTAATTCTTCGGCCTGAATCGTTGTGCTTTGGCTAAGAACATTGTTAACGTTAGTTCATCGCAAAGGTCGGCGTTAGTCACTGGCAAGGTCGATTACCGCCTCCTGAGTGTCCGCCGGAAGCGATTGGTGATCGTTGTGTCGCGGCGATTCGTCTGAACCGTCCTTGTTTGTCTCCGTCAAGATCGTCAATGACAATTATGGATATGAATGAAGGAGAATTTCGGGCGTCGTTACGGTGATTGTAGTCAGCGGTGCTTCAAAATGTTGGGCCAAGTGGGATGGAAAATTCCTTATCATCACTTGACAAGGCCGATAGGAAGCGGCCCGGAGTCAACCAAGAGACATACGGATCGGAGACCGC
>JAYEVE010001792.1:0-11421 GCA_036346375.1 Guadua angustifolia
CGTTTTGTAGCATTCAACGTGACGGTAGAACCTGTAGATTTGTTTGGCAGCCTAGCTAATGCTTATGCTAATCTCTCTCTTTTTCTCTCTCTCTCTCTCCCCACCCTCTATGTTCATGTCCTATGCGTCCGAGCAATTTATAGCCTGATGTCAAACGAGGTTGTCTGCCTTCTTCTCTGACGCACACAGCCTCGTATGCCTGTATGCAGTGATGGGACTTTTCTACTGATTTAGCTTTTTCCGTCTCTCTCCCTGTGAAGAAAAATGGAGGCTTATATGTTGCGAACGGAATTGCAGGGCAGCTACTGTTCAAGTAAAGCTCCCGCCTCATTTTCTACTCAGATCTGTACATTGACTACACACAGGGTTCACTTTATCACGAAAACCGACTCGAAAATTGCGAAAACTGACCATATTGAGCTGATTCAAAATCCTAAACCGATTGGTAAACCATTCAAATTCAAAAAAATTATGTCATGTAAACGGTCGAAAATCGAGTGATTTTCGATGAAAATCGCTAAAAAAAATTGGACGCTAAAAAATTTTGATTTGTCAGTCAATTTTCAAGAAAATCAATCGGTTTTTTTTGAGAAAACTGATCAATTTTCAATATTTTTGAATTTTTTTCCCAAAACATTTTATTTCAAAACCTTTCGATTTTTGGTAATTTTCACTCGATTTTCACGATAAATCAGTAACACCGGAATTTTGATTTTCACCTCTAAATCAGTTTGGTTAACCCTGACCACACACGTAGTCAAGATTCCACAAACACTCATTGTTCAGTTCTTATCAATTCCCAAGCAGCTAAATCGGTTTGGTTAACCCTGACCACACACGTAGTCAAGATTCCACGAACACTCATTGTTCAGTTCTTATCAGTCCCAAGCAGCGGTGCTCTTTCTTCTCCCTTTCTTCTTCTCTACCCAAATCCAAACACCTAAGCTCGCTCAAAAAAAGCCACTCCAATGGCATGATTTGTACATGCCATCCAATTTTCAAATTGAAGAGTGGCAAATATCCAAATCGCCCTTTTTTTTAAAGCCATGATACCTCCAGATTAGTATATGTGTATACCTCCACACCTGGCAAAAATAACAGAACACTGCATAATTCGCCATTAAATACTTGAATACCCATAAGCCATTGGTCATTCAGTCCCTAAGAAACTAAATTTAGCATGATACTAAAAATTCAAGTCTTGGGAGCAAAATTGTCAGCGTCGGTAGGGGTAAAACCGGGTCGACTACGGCGGATATTGCTCGTCCGTATCCTAACTCATATTTTTTTGGGATTCGAGTCGGATACGGATGTCCGGATCACGGATCTGAATTCGGATCGAGCGGATACCTGGTGGATTCGGGTCGGGATCGGATATCATAATCGGATAGTAGTATAGTACATAATTGTGTACGTAAAAGAACGAATGAAGCATTAACCTTACAACATTAGCTTCAAGTTATAATTATTTCAACGAGGATAGTAGTATAGTTAGAGGTGCAATTTAGTGACTCAACTAATTCCAGAATTTGAATAGAAAAGAAGTTTATCAAATAAGTTGAACAAATCAATTTAGGTAAAAGCATTATGTCATCGCTCTATTTGATTGTTGATAGATTTGTTGAAGTTCACGCTTAATAACAAAGTAGTGTTTTTTAGTACCAGTATCAAACAACTATTCTATCTATCTAATAATGAACCAAATTAATAGAAGAATAACTGATTTTATCCGAATATCGAGTCGGATATTTACCGGATATCGGGTCGGATATTGCCCTTCCCATATCCTAACCCATATTACATGAGATTTTTCGGATACGGATCGGATATTGCTCTTCCCATATCCTAACCCCATATTACATCGGTTTTTTCAGGTACGGATACGGATAACATCGGTACGGATTTTAAGCGGATACGAGATCGGATCGGGCGGATATTTCCTATCCTGTTTTCACCCCTAAGCGTCGGCACATTCCCGGAAGACAAAGTGGTATTCTCACACAAGTACAGAGAGTTAGTCAGAGTCTCACAGATACTAAGGGCTTGTTTGGTACAGCTCCAGATCCCAACTTCACCTGAGATCTGAAATTTGTAGGTTAAAATAAAGTGAATTAAGTTTATATTTTTTGTCTAAAATGTAAACAATATGATCCATCTAAACACTTTTAATGTACTCACAGCTTCAGCTCCACGGAACTGTGGAGCTAGAAATACCGAGCTCCACCAGATCCGTGGATCTGATGGAGTTGGAGCCCTACCAAATACACCCTAATGTGAGTAGCTTCCTTTATGAAATGGTTGCTTCAGGTCTTGGAGATTTGGACAATCTCTGACATCCACATTTTCTATTCGTGCAATTGCTTCAGAGTGAAGGATCGCGGCGCACTAATTTAACTTAAACTAATGAAATTTACGCTAAAACAGTAAGTAAATCATGCCTAAAGCAAGACAAAAGAACATGAATATAAAACGAGATTGCGAGGATCGATTACCGGAACCCAATTTTCATTACCTCAATAATTGACCATGGTTCCTTTACAATTGAAATCCAAATCACCTCGACAACACCTCTGATCTCTCTCTAATTGATCTTCAAACTCTCTGGAATTTTTCTTCTAATTTTCTTTCGAATCTCCCTCTTTTATTTCTCTGTTCTCTCTGCAACCTTGCGTCTACAGGACACCCCGATTCACTGTAGCATCGCGAGGTACTGTAGCTTCGTGCACTGTATCACCGAATTTCCTTCGCTCGTCGCTGCGGCCGCCGCTCTGTTTTTCTTTCGCGTCTTCGGTTCTTCTATCCGACTCTCTGGTTCCGCCGCCAGAGCACCTTTTCCTGTTTCCAATTTTTTGCGGCTCGCCAGGAAATCTCCTCCCCCTCTCTTCTATACTCCTTCAACCCTAATTTACATGTATGCATGTAAGTACACTAGGCCCAATAACACATGGCCCAATACATGTAAGTACTCGCATGACTAGTTCGCCTGCACGGCCCGCTGGCCATCACACTGCATCGTCCATCTGCGTAGACCTCTATGCGTCTCATCTCGCTGCACCTGCGTCATTCGCGTGCCGCGCCTCCTGCACCTGCGACTTCGCGTGCCACCTGCACCTATGCAACCTCGCGTGCTGCTGCCTAGACTTGCTGACTTCCAGGTGCTTCCATGGCTACGCCCACCTGCTGATTCTTCTAACCTGCATGCAAATCCAATAGCACTTCCAGCTTTTGTTCCATCAACATAACTATATTATTCCATCACAATTATTATTACTTGGCAAATCACTCAGCACAAAAATTATAAATCAACAATCTCCCCCTTGATGGGTGATCTGACAACACGGTGAAAATTTCAAGATTTTGCTCCCCCTTAAAACTAGCTCTCATCACTCTGAACATATGCAACTCTCACTCTCCCCCTTTGGCAAAACACACATCAAAAACTCCATAATATGATCAATGCAAATATGCCATGTAATGCAAACCTATCAAGCATTGAGGATTATCCACTTGAAAAATAAAGACACAAAATAGCTCATACACACTCCCAAATCCGTAAACTGCCCCATAGCAAGTCAAAATAACTACCTCAGAGAACACAAACTATAAGATTATTAGATCCTTATGATCAAGTAAATATGTACACATGGAGTTAACAATATACTTATATAGAAAATATGCCAGTGCATAACAGATACTCGATAGGAGCACAAAGAACAAGCCAAGACTCACAATTATCTGTCCAAGAATTATTTGATAATCCTTTTTTTCTTTTTATATGGCAAGTTTGAGCTTGCATCTTTTACCTATGTGGCAAGTTTGAGCTTGCATCTTTTCATACGCAGGTATGACAAGGTTGACCTTGCTTCTTTTACTTATTTGGCAAGCGACATAACACAGTCACGCTCACAGCTTTTGCCCTGCATTTTTATATTGAATTTCAAGGACCTCATCATAATCATCTGGCTCATTAGCAAAAGGCTCGAATCAGTACACAAAGCCACATTGGCTAGTTTTGATTTTGATAAAAAGACTCCATATGACAAATTTAACAATTCCATAAGTCACTAGTGTCCGATAGTAAACATACTCTTCAATAGTAATAAAAACTCGACTAAGTTGCTTTGTCACAAGATCCAGTCAGGAGCATAAGCATAATTGTACAAAACTTTTCAATATGGATAATAAACAATGCTCGTACTACAAGATGCAAGAACTATTTTACAAAATGTTGTTGGAATGCATTATACCCAACTCCCCTCTCAACCGAGCAAACTCTTGATAACACAAAGGTTTAGTGAAAATGTCTGCCAATTGTTTTTCAGTTTTCACAAAGATCAATTCAATTGTTTTCTTTTCAACATGATCTCTAATGAAATGATGTCTAATATCAATATGCTTCGTTCTACTATGTTGAACAGGATTCTTAGCCATATTCAAGGCACTTTGATTATCGCACAACAAAGGTATAGAATCAAAATTGAGACCATAATCCAGTAAAGTAGATTTCATCCAAATGAGTTGAGCACAACAACTAGCAGCAGCAACATATTCAGCTTCAGCAGTAGATAAAGCAATTGAGTTTTGTTTCTTTGATGACCATGAGACAAGTGAATTACCCAGAAAGGTACACACACCTGAAGTGCTAGTTCTATCAATTCTATCACCAGCAAAATCTGCATCTGAGTAAGCAACCAAATCCAAAAAGGAGTCACTGGAGTACCATAAGCCAAAGGAATACGTACCTTTCAAGTAGCGAAGAATTCTCTTAACAGCTTGCAAATGAGACTCCATGGGAGAACTCTGATATCTGGCACACTTACAAACAGCAAATTGTATGTCTGGTCTAGAAGCAGTTAAATACAAGAGAGCTCCTATCATGCTCCTATATCTAGTAGAATCCACAGGAGTGCCATCTTCATCTGGATCAAGTTTTACAGAAACAGCCATAGGTGTATCCAAGGTTTTACAATCAAACATATCAAACCGTTTCAAGAGATCAATGCAATACTTGGTTTGATGTATAAATATGCCTTCAGGTGATTGTTTGATTTGCAAACCAAGAAAGTAATTCAATTCACCCATCATACTCATTTCAAATTCATTTGTCATGGTTTGAGCAAAATTATTCACAAGAGCTTCACAGCTTCCACCAAAAATTATGTCATCAACATAGATTTGTACAATCAAGAGATTATCATCCTTTCTTTGAATAAAGAGAGTTTTATCAACATGTCCCATCATAAAACCATTATCAAGCAAGAACTTCTTAAGTCTATCATACCATGCACGGGGAGCTTGTTTTAAACCATACACAGCCTTGATAAGCTTAAACACATGATCAGGAAATTTTATGTCCTCAAAACCAGGGGGTTGTTTCACATACACTTCTTCATTCAAGTAACCATTCAAGAAGGCACTTTTCACATCCATTTGATATAACTTGAACTTGTTTGAAGTAGCAAAAGCAAGCAATATGCGAATTGAATCCAGTCTAGCAACAGGTGCAAAAGTTTCACCAAAATCAAGTCCTTCTATTTGAGAATAACCTTGTGCTACTAATCTAGCTTTGTTTCTCACAATATCTCCATTCTCATCTTGTTTATTCTTAAAAATCCACTTAGTGCCAATTATGTGTTTACCAGGAGGAGGTTCAACTAGTTCCCAAACATTGTTTCTTTTGAAATTATTCAATTCCTCATGCATAGCATTAACCCAATATGAATCAATCAAAGCATCTTTCACATTCTTAGGTTCAACCAATGAAATAAAAGCATGAGAAATCAAGGAAGTATTATTACCTTGAATTTTGGATCTTGTTGTTCTCTCATTGATGTTACCGAGTATTTGATGTGGGGGATGTCTTACTTGATGTATTCTTGTTGATCCACTTGGTGCATGTTGCAATGTAGATGGTTCTTGAGTTTCTTCTTGATCTTCATCTTGAGCTTCATCTTGAGTTGCTTGTGATTCATCTTGTGTTGGAGACTCATCTTGTTGGTTTGCTTCTTCTATATGTTTATGATTGTCCACATTAATGATCTCATCTTCAATGTATTCTTGTGGCATACCTACACTCTGTGATACAATTCTGGGATAGGAACCAGACTCATCAAAAGTAACATCGAATGACTCCTCGAGTCGGTTAGTCTCAATATTATAAACACGATATGCCCAAGAATTAGAAGCATAGCCCATAAAGATACCATCACAAGTTCTTGATTCAAATTTTCCTAACACACCTCTTTTCTTTAATATGAAGCATTTGCAACCAAATACATGAAGATATCCAATCTTGGGTTTCTTTTCATACAACAGTTCATATGGAGTTTTCTTAAGCAATGGTCTAATGAGAGCACGATTACCAATGAAACATGCAGTGTTAACAGCTTCGGCCCAAAATTTTAGAGGAGTGTTATAATCATGCATCATTGATCTAGCCATTTCTACTAGAGTTCTATTCTTTCTTTCAACAACACCATTTTGTGGGGGAGTATAAGGAGATGAAAACTAATGAGAAATCCCCTTTTCATTACAAAATTCTTCAAAGAACTTGTTAAGAAATTCAGTTCCTCTATCACTTCTGATATGAACAACATTAACATGAAACTGATTTAAAGCTTTCAACACCCATGCTTTGAACACACCAAATACATTACCTTTTGAAGCCAAAAAGAACACCCATGTATACCTCGAGTAATCATCAACAATGACCAAGCAATACAACTTACCACCAACACTTTTGCATCTTGCAGGCCCCATTGTATCCATGTGTATCAGTTCAAAAGGTCTAAAAGTTCTTACCTCATTTACCAATAAATGTCCTTTAGCAACTTGTTTACCTTTCTTGCAAGGATAGCACACAACATCTTTCAAAAGTTTGATTTTAGGCAATTGATTCACAATATCAAGAGAGCTAAGTTTGGCCAAGTAATTAAATCCAATGTGACCTAACCGCTCTATGCCATAGCCAAGTAACATCAACACCGTGAAGCAATCAAACATTTAATCGAAGAATCATTTATCTCAAAAGAAGCAAGAAACACATTTCCAACAGTTCAATTTTGAAAGCTAGTTTCCCATCATTATCATGTACCACAGATTCACCATGATTAAAGCACACTTTAAAGCCTCTTTCAAGTAGAGAGCTAACAGAGAGCAAATTATATTTCAATGAAGTAACCAAGCTCACATCATGCAAAAGAAAGTTCTTGTTTATTAGAATTGTACCTTTAGCAACAATTTTTCCTTTGGTATTATCTCCAAACAACACATTACCACCATTCTCCAATTTTTTTAGACTTGAAAACAATTTTCTATTGCCAGTCATGTGTCTTGAACATCCAGAATCAATTATCCACTTGTTTTCAAGCCCTTTGCCTTTAATCTACAATGAAAAAGCATGTTTAGGCACCCAAAATTGAGAAATGTTTTTGCTGTTTTTTGATGAATTTTTGGGAACCCAAGCCATTTTGACACCATTTGCATGAAAAAAACTTCCTATTTGATAGCTACCATGTGGAGAGTCAAAAGACATTATTTTTCTTTGGTTTTGAAGCCTTTTCACATCAAAATAAACATTTTTATGTTGCTGGAATTTTATTCCACTAGAATCCAATCCATGATTATGAAAAGCAAAGCAATTTCTAGCATAATGACCATACTTCCCACAATTGTAACAAGCAACATTATGATAGTTATCCCAATATTTTGGACCCAAATTAGCATAGCAATTCATTTTCAAGTGTCCAAATTTTCCACAATCAAAGAATCCCACATGCTTCTTTTCATCCACGCTTTCGATCATCACATTATTATGAACTCGTAAAAGATTAGATTTTTCTTTAATCACAGGTTTATGAACATAGTTATCCTTTTATAACCTACACCTTCTTTCATGAATGAGCATTTTGAAGTATCGAGAATCATGTTCAAATTTTTCTCACCATTAGTCATCTTTTTCAAAGTTTCTTTCAAGTAATTGTTTTGTTGAGCAAGATCAGGCACTTATTACATAGAAGACCATAAGGACGCTTCAAGTTCAATTAATTTCTTCCTAAGCTCAACAAGATTCTCACACCCAAATTCTTTTGCTAAAACAAACACTTGTTTCTCCAAATTTGATGAATCAGTTGAATTCTTTAAAGAAATTATCTCTTTTTCTAACACAATGCACTTATCACATGAAGATGAACAAGATTTCAGCATGGCATTTTCACTTTTATAAAACTCACAAACATCACAAGTAGCACTCTCAAGATTAGCAATTTTTCTTTCTAATTTGGCACAAGAACCACAGTTCTCACCACTTTTATTAGCCAAAAGATTAAGTTTCTCATTTTCTAGCTTCAATTTTTACATTTATTTATCAAGGCATCACGAATCTTTTCTTGTAATTTAAAAGCTTCCGAGTTTCGAATCGTTTACCTCATCCTCGTCGTTCGGTTCTTTCTTCATCCAATGATGCAATGCATGTCTCCTTCCAACAAGGCAAATATCTGCAACCTCATCATCCTTCCCAAGTGTAGCCAAAGGATCATCATCATCCTCATCCTCCTGAAAGATCAAGCTCCTCCACCAAGTTCAAGAACGCTTTTGAAGTGACTTTTCATCTTGGAACCTGAAAATTTCTTCTTTCTAAAAGAACTAGGATTTTTGTTAGCAAGTATGGGACAATCACTCTTATAATGGCCAAATTCGTTGCAATTGAAGCATTTTACGAGATCACTTTTACTTTTGCCAAACTTGGTTTTCAAAACATTAGAAACCTTTTAGAAAGACTAGCAAGCGATCAAAATCCATATCATCAATATCAATATCCTTTTGTTTTTCCTTTTCAACAATCATTTGTTTATTTTTATCGATAGAAGCAAGAGCAATAGGAACATCATGAGCATTATGATCAATTTGATTAATATTCATCTCATATATTTTCAAGGAACCAAGCAAAGCATCCAATTTCAAATCACTCAAGTTCTTAGATTCAAGAATTGCGCTTACTTTAACATGCCACACTTTTTGATCCAAAGATCTAAGCAATTTCCTACATTGATCCTCCGGAGATCTCTTTTCCAAGAGAAGTGATCTTATTAACAAGTTCATTAAAGCGACTAGCAAAATTATCAATAGTTTCCCGGGTTCATAGCAAAAGTTCATACTCACGAGTGAACAACTCAATCTTAGCATTTTAACATCATTGGTACCTTCATGAGTAGTTTGTAAAGACTCCCAAATTTCATTAGCAGTTTTCAAGGTAGAAATCTTATTAAACTCATCCTTAGATAACGCACCATAGAAATAACTCATCGCTTTTTGATTCAAAGTGAATAACTCTTTCGTCCTTAGTGGTAATATTATCAGGTTTCACATACTTAGTTTCTACCACTTCCCACAATTCATAGCACTGAGATTGTAAAAAAGATTGCATACGCACTTTCCAGTAAGGATAATCATCTCCATTAAAAACAGGGGGCTTAGTCATGGAGAAAAAATTAGACTGAGCCATAGCTCCTAATCGTTAGATTAACCTAGAGCAACCTTGCTCTGATACCAATTGAAGGATCGCGGCGCACTAATTTAACTTAAACTAATGAAATTTACGCTAAAACAGTAAGTAAATCATGCCTAAAGCAAGACAAAAGAACATGAATATAAAACGAGATTGCGAGGATCGATTACCGGAACCCAATTTTCATTACCTCAATAATTGACCATGGTTCCTTTACAATTGAAATCCAAATCACCTCGACAACACCTCTGATCTCTCTAATTGATCTTCAAACTCTCTGGAATTTTTCTTCTAATTTTCTTTCGAATCTCCCTCTTTTATTTCTCTGTTCTCTCTGCAACCTTGCGTCTACAGGACACCCCGATTCACTGTAGCATCGCGAGGTACTGTAGCTTCGTGCACTGTATCACCGAATTTCCTTCGCTCGTCGCTGCGGCCGCCGCTCTGTTTTTCTTTCGCGTCTTCGGTTCTTCTATCCGACTCTCTGGTTCCGCCGCCAGAGCACCTTTTCCTGTTTCCAATTTTTGCGGCTCGCCAGAAATCTCCTCCCTCTCTTCTATACTCCTTCAACCCTAATTTACATGTATGCATGTAAGTACACTAGGCTCAATAACACATGGCCCAATACATGTAAGTACTCGCATGACTAGTTCGCCTGCACGGCCCGCTGGCCATCACACTGCATCGTCCATCTGCGTAGACCTCTATGCGTCTCATCTCGCTGCACCTGCGTCATTCGCGTGCCGCGCCTCCTGCACCTGCGACTTCGCGTGCCACCTGCACCTCTGCAACCTCGCGTGCTGCGCCTGCACTTCTGCGACCTTCGCGTGTGCTTCCCGCGGGCTACGCGCCACCTGCGCGGATTCTCTCTAACCTGCATGCAAATCCAATAGCACTTCCAGCTTTTGTTCCATCAACATAACTATATTATTCCATCACAATTATTATTACTTGGCAAATCACTCAGCACAAAAATTATAAATCAACACAGAGCCACCAATTGACTGCAGGCCTTTGCAATAAAAGATTGCCAAATTCTCAAGAGATGGAAGGCCACTCCATACTTGTGCGGGAATCGATTCCACGGAATGACAAAATTGCAATTTCAATGTGGTGAGAGCGCCAAGATCACGTAGGCAACAGAGAGTTGACTCAGATATATACCCACATGCTTCAAGCTTGAGCACTTTGAGGGAGGGGGGAAACACCTGGTCTGCTGGCCAATTGAGATTCCAACACTCGGACAGCTCTAATTCTTCAAGATGAACAAAGCCAGCAAAACCTTGAACGGGAAGCGACACTAAATCCTCACATTTTTCTATATGTATCACCTTGATAGCAGGTAGATAACTTGGTTGCAGGAATCTCTCAAGGCTTGACAATCTTCTGCACCGGCTGAAGGATAGTCTTGTGAGCCATTCGAACCCGATACTGCTTCTATTACTGCTGCTAGCAGAAGATTGGAACGACATTTTTTTTTTTTTGATAATGGAATCAACTCCGGCCTCTGCCAAAGCACACAGCCCGGTTTTATTACATAGTCTTCAGCTACCTAGCTGAACAAATGGGGAGGAAATATAACATGAATACTGTATCAAAAAATTAAGGATAGCAAAGCCTATTGTGGTTATTCCATCCGTTCTTGGCAAAAAGCTTCATTGCAACAACCTCTAATCGTGTGCACACTAAACGAATGTTCTCCCTTGCTTCCTCACGCTGCAACAACGCCCAAAATCGCAGCCAGTAAGTTCCCTTGAAGACAGCCTGCATGAAAGAAGCATACCGTTTCTTCTGAAACACAATATCATTACGACAACACCAAATAGCCCAACAAATAGCAGCCACACCCATAAAGATCAGTTGAGTCTTAATTTTGCCCATGCCAGAGAGCCAATCCCCAGCATATGAGGCATAGA
>JAYEVE010001811.1:0-14616 GCA_036346375.1 Guadua angustifolia
GCCCGAAGAAACTGCTCGAAGACGCAGGATTGCCCTGCAAGTGTTGTAGGTCTTGTTTGAGCTTGTTTCATCCGATTTAGCTTTCAAGTCAATTTAGTACAAGGCAGAGATCTGAGCAATTGGATTTTATGAAAGTTTACACGGTCTGAAACACCGAAATGCAAAGTTGCACTTCAAAGTGTATCTTCGGTCTCCTTAGAGCTTGTCTCGATCGATTTTGCTTTCGGATGTTAATTTCATTCAAATCGGGATCCGAACAAGTGGATTTTATGAAAGTTTGCCCGAAGAATCACGCCGAAGACACCTTTGGATTGCCCTCGTAAGTGTTGTCGGTCTTGTTGGAGCTTGTTTAGTTGATTTAGCGCTGATGTTAACCGTTACAAATAGAATCTGAGCAGTTGGATTTTGTTAAAGTTTGCAGGAGAAACACTCGAAAATGCAGGATTGCACTCCTAAGTGTTTGCGGTCTCATTAGAGTTTGTTTAAGCAGAGTTCACTCTGTTTGTTAAGTTCATTCAAATCGGGACCCGAACAAGGGGATTTTATGAAAGTTTGCCTGAAGAAATACTGCTGAACACACACGGATTGCCCTAATAAGTGTTGTAGGTCTAGTTTGAGCTTGTTTCATCCGATTTAGCTTTCAAGTCAATTTAAGTACAAAGCAGAGATCCGAGCAATTGATGAGGACATCACAACCAAGGATACCTTTGCTGCTTCCTTCTTCCCCTCTGTTACTACCGTCTACAAGCGCTGGAGGCTCAATCCGAAGCAAGGCCTTTCCACCCACCTTTGCTGGACCAGCACATCAAGAACACCCATCGAGGACAGCCCACCACGCCAAGGAAGGCCCAAGATCAAGCCCGATTCGTCGCGGTGTCGGTTCGGCCATCCAGGAGCAACAGTATTTCAAGCGGACATAACTTGGGCTCCGCACTCCGTTTTCAGCGTCGCGACCACTTTCGTTTGAAAGGTATCGAGATAACCTTTCCAATGGATCTAGTCCCAATGCTAAATTCCTCTTGGAGCGACAGGAATTCACAGAATAGTCTCACTGGACAGAAATTCTAGGTGCTCGCGCACCTTATTTTGGGCCTATGGGCCATGTATGGTTAGGGTTAACGTGGTGGCCGACCTTAGGGTGGTGGCTTACCCTAATTTGGGAGCCCCAAGTCTGGTCTCCACCTATATAATGCCCCGGTAGTAAATGCGTTGTCATCTAGGTTTTGTTTGTGTTTGGTAGACCCGTGTGCGTCCTCTCCTCGCGTTCTTGGCGTGTCGCCTAGACACATAGAACGAGAAAGCAGAATTACAACTTGTTCCTTTTGATTTCAATACTATATTTTCAGATTGCTTCATGCTTTGTTCTTGCGGGTTCTCGATTTCTTGCGAGAACAATTGATCATTGGATCTTGTATGCGTGTGGATTTGGCATTGCGATTGTGAAGTTCGAGCTCTTTGGTTTGGAGCCTAAATTCGGTGCCATCAACACCCCAAATCGGCGTATCATCATCTCTCGAAAGATCGGGAACATCCCCATCAAGTGGTATCGAGCTCAAGGTTGCTCGGTGAGATCTTCCCTCAATTTCGTTTTCCACCTAGAGTCGAAAAATTGTCCCACAAAATAAGATTTGTCCCTCTGTCCAAGCTACTTTGTCCCTAACTTTTACTACTTGTTCTTGGTTTGTTGAGATAAATCGGTTGCATAATCGTGTCTTTCTTTGGTTTTAGAGTTTAGTCCCTTAGAGTTTGAGTTAGTCACGTTTTGTCACATGCATTGAATTGGAGTTGGTCTCTGTTAGTAGATCAGTTGAATTGTGAATTTCACGATCTGTTTTTCTATCAGGTGGTCATCGCGATAACCAAAATCGGAGTACTACCCCCTAGGTACTCGCCCTTGGTAATTTCTGTCCATGGCATTCTTCTGATCCATGGAAATTCATAAATGGCCGTCTGATGTAAGTGCTGCATACATCGTTTAGCGTGTGGTAGTGCTACTTTGCTTGCGTGCCACAGTGCTAAGTGCTGTCGCCATATGTCGATGCCTTTGGTCGCTGATGCTAGCTCTCTGCCATGATGGCGGTCTTTCATGCAATGAGAAGCGTGATGCATGTTCGTTCGACGACTCCCTCTGGCGTGCACCGTCGGAGAAGAGAAAAAAGGCAAGTGCAATCTTCAAAAGCTAGACCAATTACAAACCAAGGATCGAGGAAAAGAAAGAAAGTATCTTTTAATTACCTTTATACCCTTAGTAAAAAAAAGGGTTGTGGTGAGCATTGTTGGGGTCCTTTTTTGATGCATTATCGATTTGGGGCTCCCACAAAAAAAAAGAGCCTAGCTGCTTGCTTTGTGTTGAGGCGTTCTCATTGCATCTCTGTGGCATCATTGGTGATTAGGCTCGCGTCTCTAATCACTGCTTCGCCTAGGACCAGCATGTCTCTTGATTTTGAGCGACTTTTGACACTTTTTAGTGCTGATGGTACTAGTTCCTCCTTTGCTACAAACTATTGCATCCAGAAACTCCACCATCTTCTAACCACCACGAGGTTCGAATTTGCAATCGTTTGCCGCATCGAGGACTTAAGAACTTGGTAGAAGCTTGGCGTGTGTGAGGCTTGCCACTTGATACAACCTAGTAGTTCATAGGAGCTTTCATATCGTGTGAAGTTTCTTTGTTTCTACTAACTATGGCAGTATTCAAGCAATCATGGAAATACTTGATGGCGATTGGGAATGAGCGTGAGGGCGCCCTCACACCCAAAGACGGCGTTGGGTCACTCATTTCAGCAGGTTGCACAATCAGCATGAGATCGCGAACTTCGTGACACTCTTGATGCGATTGAGCCTTGGCAGCACCCTCACTTGAGCTTCAAGCTCATTCATGAAACTTCTTCAAGGTGCTGCCCAACAATGGTGTCCTTAATTATGCTTTGGAGCCAGCAGCATCTGCAATTGTTCTGTTCCTTCAAGCGAGGTGGATCAAGAGAGAACAACTCACGCATGGACACTAAGGATGACTCTGGGGTCAATGTGAACAACGACCGAGCATCATCATCGACTCGCATAATATGAGGCAAGGTATGGCTAGAAATCAACATGATCAAAGGGAAGAGCATGATGATTCTATGGCAAAAATGAAATTTACTATGCTTCCTTTTTTGGTACTTATAATCCTGATGCTTATCTAGATTGGGAGTTGGCGGTAGATCAAAAATTTTCATGCTATGACTTTTACGGCGTGAAAGGGTGCATCTTGCCACTAGTGAATTCTTGGTTTTGCATCTATTTGGTGGAAAGAACTTTGTAAACCAACCGTGATGTACCTACAACTTGGGATGGGTTAAAGCGTGTCATGAGGGATAGATTTGTTCTGCATACTATGCTCGTGATTTATTGAATAAAATGCAACGCTTTAATCAAGGTGATAAAACGATTGAGGAATATTATCAGCAATTGCAAATTAGCATGTTCTTTTGTGGGATAGAAGAGGGTGAAGATGCAAAAATGGCTGGGTTCTTGGGTGGGCTTAGCAAGAGATACTGGGATATACTTGATTATAAAGAATACAATTCTATCTTTCGTTTGTACCATCTTGCTTTGAAGCGAAAAAAGAAGTCACACGAAGTCGAGACGAATGACAGAGCGAGGTAATTTTGGAAGCTCTTCACATCCAAGTCGGTCCAGATCCATACCAAGACATCATCTTCCATACAGGGCGTGCACCTACACATTGTTCCAACTACTTGGCGCCAACCGCGCATTAGGAGGCACACAAATCGACCACACTTCAAGCACCGCCAAAAGTGCTTCTTGGTTACCTCCACCGATTGGGGCCTTGAAAATACAATGCTTTGGTGCAAAGGAATGGGGAGCGCGTGATGCGAGACGCTAATCGCGTGCTCTAATCATCAAAGAAAATGGTGAGTACACTAGTGCTAGTGGCATTGATGAAAATGAATATGCTCTTGTTGCCACTAACAACTGTGAGCTGAAGCAAAGATTATCACTTACTGTGACATCGAAAATATCCGGCTCTTGTTGTCACGATGTACTTAGTGCACAACTGCAGCGCGTGTGAACAAAATCGCGCCATACTATCTTCGAGACAAGATGTGTGGTGGTGAATAGTATTGTTGTGTATGTCATTGTTGATGGAGGTAGCTGCAACAATCTTGCTAGTGTCGACATGATGGTGAAAAGCAGCTTGACCACAAATCCACTTCATACTGATTATGAAATTGAATGGCTCAATTCCAATGGTAAAGGTTCGGGTAACTAAAAGCTGTTCAAGTACCTATCTCAATTGGTTCTTATCATGATAATGTTGTTTGCGATGTTGTACCCATGGATGCTTGCTCTCTTTTATTGGGTAGACCTTGGATCTCTGATATGGATGCTATACATCATGGTAGGACCAATGAGTATACTTTTTCTTTATATAAGGAAAAAGAAAATTGTTTTGAAACCTATGAGCCCTACGGAATTAAAGCATTGATGTTAAAAAGGCTCAAAGAGAACAAAGGAATGGAATTAAAAGTGTAGCTAATAAATCAACCCATTCAACTACACGAGGTTGCTCAAAAATCTGATCTTAAGATGAAGGGTAAAAATATTGTTGGCTACAAAAGTTCTCTCACAAGATAACATAGAGCGATATAGAACCATTGCCATTATCATTTCTTTGTCTCTGTTGTCACTAACCTTTTGTAGGAGCATAGGAAGAAGTGAGGACGACTCCAATTCAAGAAGGAGGATGATGAGGACATGACAACCAAGGATACAAGCTTGCCCTTCTTCCCATCATTACTACTTAGTCTACAAGCACGGAGGGCTCAATCCTGAAGCAAGGCCTTTCCACCCACCTTTGCTGGACCAGCACATCAAGAACACCCATCGAGGACAGCCCCACGCCAAGGAAGGCCAAAGATCAATCCCAGTTCGTCGCCGAGTCCGGTTCGGCCATCCAGGAACAGCACAGTAAGCGGACATAACTTGGGCTCCCGCACTCCGTTTTCAGCGTCACGACCACTCGTTTGAAAGGTATCGAGATAACCTTTCCAACGGATCTGGTCCCAATGCAAAAATTCCTCTTGGAGCGATGAAATTCACAGAATAATCTCACAGGACAGAAATTCTAGGTGCTCCGCCACCTTATTTTTTGAGCCTATGGGCCATGTATGGTTAGGGTTGCATGGAGGCCGACCTTGGGGTGGTGGCCTACCCTCATTTAGCCGCCCCAAGTCTGGTCTCCACCCTATATAATGCCCCAACCGTGCGTGCGTTGTCATCTAGGTTTTGTTTGTGTTTGGTAGACCCGTGTAAGTCCTCCTCCTGCGGTTTGGCGTGTCGACTAGACCATGCGGAACCGAAAGCAGAACCTCAACTTGTTCCTTTTGATTTCAATACTATATTTTCAGATTGCTTCATGCTTTTATTCTTGCGGGTTCTCGATTTCTTGCAGGAACAATTGATCGTTTTGATCTTGTATGCGTTATTGATTTGGCATTGCGATTGTGAAGTTCAGGCTTTCTTTGTTTGGAAGCCCTAAATTCGATTGCCATCAACACCCCAAATCGACGATATCATGATCTCATAGAAAGATCGGGAACACGAGTCCCCATCATCAGGTGGATTTTATGAAAGTTTACGGTCTGAAACACCCAAAAATGCAAAGATTGCACTCCAAAGTGTCGCCGTCTCCTTGGAGCTTGTCTCGGTCGATTTTTGCTTTCGAGGCGTTTATTTCATTCAAATCGGGATCCGAACAAGTGGATTTTATGAAAGTTTCCCGAAGAGAATCACATCCGAACACACCTTTGGATTGCCCTCGTAAGTGTTGCCGGTCTTGTTGGATCTTGTTTGATTCGATTTAACTTTGATGTTAACCGTACAAATAGAGATCTGAACGGTGGATTTTGTGAAAGTTTGCCGGAGGAAACACTCAAAAAATGCAGCGGATTGCACTCCTAAGTGTTTAGATCTCATTATAGCTTGTTTGCTTGATTTCCTTTCTGTTGTTAAGTTCATTCAAATCGGGACCGAACAAGGGGATTTTATGAAAGTTTGCCAAGAAACACTCTGAAGACACACGGATTGCCCTCGCAAGTGTTGTAGGTCTTGTTTGAGCTTGTTTCATCAGGTTTAGCTTTCAAGTCAATTTGGTACAAGGCGAGAATCGAGCAGTGGATTTTTTGAAAGTTTACACCGGTGCGAAACACCCCGAAAATGCAAAGGATTGCACTCCAAAGTGTCGCCGGTCTCCTTGGAGCTTGTCTCGGTCGATTTTGCTCAGATGTTTATTTCATTCAAATCGGGATCCGAACAAGTGGATTTTATGAAAGATTTCCGAAGAAATCACGCCGAAGACACACTAGATTGCCCTCGTAAGTGTTGTGGGTCTTGTTGGATCTTGTTTACGTTCGATTTACGCTTTGATGTTAACCGTACAAATAGAATCTTGACAGTGGATTTGTGAAAGTTTGCGAGGAGACACTCCAAAATGCAACAGTTGCACTCCTAAGTGTTTCGGTCTCATTAGAGTTTGTTTAAGCTTGATTTCACTACGGTGTTAAGTTCATTCAAATCGGGACCCAAACAAGGGATTTTATGAAAGTTTGCCTGAAGAAGAAAGAACCTGAACCTGATTGCGCGAGTGTTGTTGGTCTTCTTTGAGCTTGTTTCATCCGATTTAGCTTTCAAGTCAATTTTGTACAAGGCAAGATACAAGCAATTGGATTTTATGAAAGTTTACACGGTCTTGACACCACCACAAATGCAAAGGATTGCACTCCAAAGTGTCGCGGTCTCCTTAGAGAGCTTGTCTCGATCGATTTTGCTACGATGTTAATTTCATTCAAATCGGGATCCGAACAAGTGGATTTTTGAAAGTTTGCCGAAGAGAATCACGCCGAAGACACCTTTGGATTGCTTGTAAAATGTTGCCGGTCTTGTTGGAGCTTGTTTCATTCGATTTAACTTTGATGTTAACCGTGCAAATGAGAATCTTGAGCAAGGTGGATTTTGTGAAAGTTTGCAGGAGAAACACTCAAAATACAGCAGGATTGCACTCCTAAGTGTTTAGGTCTCATTAGAGCTTGTTTAGCATGATTCCTCACACGGTGTTAAGTGCATTCAAATCGGGACCGAACAAGGGATTTTATGAAAGTTGCCTGAAGAAACACTACGAAGACACCGGATTGCCCTCGTAAGTGTTGTAGGTCTAGTTTGATCTTCTTTGTTAGGTTTAGCTTTCAAGTCAATTTACATAAAGCAGCGAGATCGAGCGGTTGGATTTTTGAAAGTTTACACGGTCTTGAAACACCCATAAATGCAAAGATTGCACTCCAAAGTGTCACCGGTCTCCTTGGAGCTTGTCTTGATCGATTTTGCTCGGATGTTTATTTCATTCAAATCGGGATCCGAACAAGTGGATTTTATGAAAGTTTCCCAGAAGAATCACATCGAAGACTGCTTTGGATTGCCCTCGTAAGTGTTGTCGGGTCTCGTTGGATCTTGTTTCATTCGATTTAAGCTTTGATGTTAACCGTACAAATAGAGATCTGAGCAAGTGGATTTTGTGAATGTTTGCCTCAGAAACACTCATCTGCAGATTGCACTCCTATGTGTTTAGGTCTCATTAGAGCTTGTTTCACTTGATTTCACTCTCTTTGTTAAGTTCATTCAAATCGGGACCCGAACAAGGGATTTTATGAAAGTTTGCCCGAAGAGAAACACTCACGAACCTGCGGATTGCCCTCGCAAGTGTTGTAGGTCTTGTTTGAGCTTGTTTCATTCGATTTAGCTTTCAAGTCAATTTTGTACAAAGGCAGAGATCTGAGCAGTTGGACTTTATGAAAGTTTACACGGTCTGCGAAACACCCATAAATGCAAAGGTGCACTTTCGAAAGTGTCGCCGGTCTCCTTAGAGCTTGTCTCGATTCGATTTTGCTCGATGTTAATTTCATTCAAATCGGGATCGAACAAGTGGATTTTATGAAAGTTTGCCGAAGAGAATCACGCCGAAGACTGCTTTGGATTGCCCTCGTAAGTGTTGTGGGTCTTGTTGGAGCTTGTTTAGTTCGATTTAAGCTTTGATGTTAACCGTACAAATAGAGATCTGAGAGCAGGTGGATTTTGTGAAAGTTTGCAGGAGAAACACTCCGAAAATGCAACGGATTGCACTCCTAAGTGTTTAGGTCTCATTTGAGCTTGTTTAAGCTTAATTTCACTCTGGTGTTAAGTGCATTCAAATCGGGACCCGAACAAGGGGATTTTATGAAAGTTTGCTGAAGAAACACTCACGAAGACCCAGGATTGCCCTCGTAAGTCTTTGTAGGTCTAGTTTGAGCTTGTTTCATCCGGGTTATCTTTCAAGTCAATTTAGGTACAAAAGCGAGATCCGAGCAATTGGATTTTTGAAAGTTTACACGGTCTGAAACACCCGCAAATGCAAGGATTGCACTCCAAAGTGTCGCGGTCTCCTTGGAGCTTGTCTCGATCGATTTTGCTGGATGTTTATTTCATTAAAATCGGGATCGAAACAAGTGGATTTTATGAAAGTTTCCCAGAAGAAATCTCATCGAACCTGCTTGGATTGCCCTCGTAAGTGTTGTCGGGTCTTGTTGGATCTTGTTTAGATTCGATTTACGCTTTGATGTTAACCGAACAAATAGAATCTGCGACAGGAGGATTTTGAAAGTTTGCAGGGAGAAACACTCGAAAATGCAACGGATTGCACTCCTAATTGTTTAGGTCTCATTAGAGCTTGTTTAACTTGCAGTTCCCTCTGCTGTTAAGTTCATTCAAATCGGGACCGAACAAGGGGATTTTATGAAAGTTTGCCTGAAGAAGAAACACTACTGAAGACACAGGATTGCCCTCGCAAGTGTTGTGGGTCTTGTTTGAGCTGGTTTCATCGATTTAGCTTTCAAGTCGGTTTTGTACAAAGGCGAGATCTGAGCAGTTGGACATTATGAAAGTTTACACGGTCTGAAACACCCATAAATGCAAAGTTGCACTCCAAAGTGTCGCGGTCTCCTTAGAGCTTGTCTCGATCGATTTTGCTCTGATGTTAATTTCATTCAAATCGGGATCAGAACAAGTGGATTTTATGAAAGTTTGCCCGAAGAAATCACATCGAAGACACCTTTGGATTGCCCTCGTAAGTGTTGTCGGTCTTGTTGGAACTTGTTTACGTTCGATTTACGCTTTGATGTTAACCCATTACAAATAGAGATCTGAAACGAGTTGATTTTGTGAAAGTTTGCAGGAGGAAACACTCCGAAAATGCAGCGGATATCACTCCTAAGTGTTTAGGTCTCATTAGAGTTTGTTTAAGCTTGATTTCACTCTGGTGTTAAGTTCATTCAAATCGAGACCGAACAAGGGGATTTTATGAAAGTTTGCGGAAGAAGAAACACTCACGAAGACCTGCCGGATTGCCCTCGTAAGTGTTGTAGGTCTAGTTTGAGCTTGTTTCATCGATTTAGCTTTCAACTCAATTTACGTACAAGCGTGATCGAGCAAGTGGATTTTTGAAAGTTTACACGGTGCGAAACCCAGAAAATTGATCTCGCCGCGAGTCGGCCCGATCTTCGATGAAAACGATCGTCGGTTTAATGGTGCCGCGATGTAGATGGGCGGCTACTAACCCGCGAGATCGACAACCAAGCAATCGCCGCGTCACCACGCAGAAAGCGATCAGCAGAATCAAAGACCGATCGATCCTTGTACTGCACTTGGCAAGAGAACAAGCAAGAACAAAGGTGAGCATTTCAATCAATAATCTCAAAGATACAAAAGGTGAGGTTACGTTTCTCGTCACGGGTGGTCTAGTCGACACCGCCTTGAACACGAGGAGAGGGCAGCACAAAGGGTCTACAAAACACAACAAAACCTAAGCGTAAAAAAGAGCGGTGGCGGCCACATATATGGCGTGACCAAGAGGTGTAGAACAGCCAAAACAGCGGTGGCCACAAAACCCTAAGATACATGGGCCATGGGCCCCAAAAGTGGGGTAATCTTGATGCTACGAATTTCTGGCCCGTGACATTGTTCCGCATTTTCCTGTCGTTCTAGAGTGAATTTGGAAGTGGGGCTGGTTCCATTGGAAATCTTATCTCTAAGCTTTCAAGCGGGTGGTTACTGCGCTGAAAAGCAGTCAGGGAGCCAAAGTTATGCCCGTTTGAAGTTGGCATGCTCTTGGATGGCCGAACAGGGCTTTTGGCATCTTGGGCTTCCATATGGGCCTTCCTTGGCGGCGTGGGCAGTTCTCGGGTGTGTGCTTGAGGCCCTTGTCTATTGATGTGGGCTTGAATAGCTGAGCTTTTGGATTAAGGCCTCTCGGCGGCAGAAGTTGCTGCAGCGTCGATCATTTGTGGCGAAAGATGGAGCGGTCGGTGATCATTAGAGCCTGGGAAGGAAGAGAGAAGCGGTCACCAGGTGCATATCCATGTTGGTGATGTCCTCATCATCCTCCCTTCTTGAATTGGAGTCGTCCTCGACTCCTTCTCATAAATCTGCAAAAGGTTAGTATGTGAAGGCAAGAAGCAGGATGTACTGCAAAACAATATCATGTGAGAAACAATCTTATTTAAAAGAATTACTTTCTTGAACATTGGTTTAGATTGTTGTACACCACTATCAAGTTTGTCATCCTCATGTTCTTTACCATTAGTTCTTTTTGCATTAATTTTGGCTAGCTTCAGCGAGTCATTGGATTCAAAACCATTTTCTTTCCATTAAACTTGAAAGTATATTGATTGGTTCTACCATAGTGAATAGCATCAACATCATATAACCAAGGTCTACCTAATAAAAGTGAACATGATTCCATAGGTATGACATCACAACAAACATGATCATGGTATGAACCAATGGAGCGAGGAACTTACCACGATTGTGTTACTGAACCTTACCAATTGAGTTGAACCATTCCATTGAGTAAGGTTCTTTGAAGTGGAGTCGATGGTCAAGCCAAGTTTCTCGACCATGTGTAGACTTGCGAGGTTGCTCTGTTTCCTCCATCAATGATGGCGTGTACAGCGTTCTTGCACAACAAACTTAGTTTGGAATAAGTTGTTGCGTTGAGTTTCATTGGCATGCTCCTTTGGTGCACTAAGTGGCGATGAGACGAGGAGGCTCATGTAGTTGTCCGTCATTGCAGCACTTTCAGTGCACACCATCTTGATCATTCTTGCCCTCTGAGGGTTAGTCGAGGAAGGGCAAGCACATTCTTATCGTTACATATTGAAATACACTTACTATCCTTCTTCTTAGATTGTGTAGGCTTGATTTCTTTCTTCAATAGTTTCTTCTCATTCTTAGTCGAAGGATATAGTCCATGCTCGACCTTTTCATTTTTTAATTCTCTATTTAGCCATTTCTCCATGAACTCAACTGTGTTTTTTCTTTCAATTTCTTCTCTTTTCTCAAACTCATGATTAAGTTTCATATATATTTCTTTGTTCTGGCGGAATGCTTGGATCATCCTCGATATAGATCATCGTTCTTTTCGTGGTTTATAATTATTAGTGGTAGACAAAGAAAAATACGCATAAAATGTATATTCCTATCTACTAATATGTGGACGGTGGAGGATCTCTGCGCTCAAGCTCACACCAAGTTCTTACAGGTTCTTACCTGCACCTTTTTCAAGGTTCAATCGAGGATGATGGTAATCACACTTTCGAGGGTGACACAGCGATTGCAAAATGCTTTCCTTATGGTTAATAGTAAGTGGAGCTTGGACGGGTATAATATGTAGCAAAGGATATACTAGAACCACACTAGCCAAACAAGTTGAAAGAAAGCGTTCGTTGTGCGGATACTATCTGTGGTCCTAGGCTGAACCGTGTACTAGAGGCCTTGAGCACGGACACCAATGAAGTCGAAATAGCAACTGAGATGATAGCTGACACACAAAGCAAATAGCTAGAGGCTTCTTTTCCCACCTTTTAGTCTTGGCTCTTTTATATGCACTTGCCTTTTCTTATTTTTTTCTTCCTTTTATATCAAAATGGCACATCGATGAATTACAACTCAAAAATTTTCTGCTGCAAAATAGATCTACTATGCTGAAACTTCAAACGCTGTTTTCGGGTTTTATTGGCTTCAATGAAAAAACGTATAACTGGAAAGTTGTAGATCTTTTCGAGCTGATTAATTTGCATATATGGAACGTCTATTTTGGATAAGGGAAGCCAGAGATATTGACCGAAATACAGACTGCTCAGAAAGTCCAGGACGAAAATAGATTCCAATCCGACGGGATTTTGGGCAAAAGACGGCATTCCTGGAAAGTTTCACAATGGACAAAGTTGTAGATAATTTCTCAAGCTTTCAGGAAAGAATACAAGAACAGCAAAATCCGAGGTTCGTATGAGGAGTTATGACCACAATACCGAACTGGATAGAGGATCGAATTGGACACGACGACGCGATGGAGTTCAACTCGGTGACAAGAACGTGGCAAGAACTCGAAACTCTAAAGATCAAAACACCAAGACCAGCTTAGCGACAACGACGATGCAACGCAAATTCAACAAGAATTAAACTAGGTAAAAGTAATAGAAAAAGGCCAAAAAGGGACCGGTTAGATCAAACACCGCCAAACAGAAATTTTTTGTGGCTATTTTACGGACTCTAGGATGAACAAGAAGAACAAAATAAGGATAAAGGGTGTTCTCACCAGGAAACCGTTGCTCGATACCACTTCATGCTGCATACGAAGTCGGCCCGATCTTGACGATGAAAGCGTCGTCGGTTTGATGGTGCACGATGTAGATGGGCGGCTACTAACCACGAGATCGACAACCAAGCAATCATAGCGTCACCACGAGGCGATCAACGAATCAAAGAACCGATCGATCCGCCCACCTGCTGCAACGAGAACAAGCAAGAACAAAGGTGAGAGCATTTCCAATCAATAATCTCAAAGATACAAGGGTGAGGTTACATTTCTAAATCACGGGTGGTCTGAGTCGACACAACGAACCTTGCGAGGAGGGGCGCGACATGAGGGTCTACAAAACACAACAAAACCTAAGCGTAAAAAACGTGGCGGCCACACATATAGCGGCTGACCAAGAGGTGTAGGGCAGCCAAAGCAGCGGTGGCCACAAAACCCTAAGATACATGGGCCATGGGCCCCAAAAGTAGGAAGCGATGCAGCACTCTGAATTTCTGGCCGTGTGACATTGTTCCGCATTTTCATGTCGTTCTAGAGTGAATTTGGAAGTGGGGCTGGTTCCATTGGAAATCTTATCTCCTAAGCTTTCAAGCGGGTGGTTGCAGCTGGCAAGAGTCCGGGAGCCCAAGTTATGCCCGTTTGAAGTTGGCATGCTCTTTGGATGGCCGAACCGGGATTTTTGCATCTTGGGCTTCCATATGGGCCTTCGCATGGCGTGGGCAGTTCTCGGGGTGTGCTTGAGGCCCTTGTCTATTGATGTAGGCTTGAATAGCTGAGCTTTTGGATTAAGGCCTCTCGGCGTGAAGTTCTTCAAAGCGTCGATCATTGTGTGACGAAGATGGAACGCGTCGGTAGTCATTGGAGAAGCCGAGAGGAAGGAAGGAGGGCAGCGCGATCTGGCAGTGCATTATCCATGTTGGTGATGTCCTCATCAAAAATGCAAGGATTGCACTCAAAGTGTCGCCGGTCTCCTTGGAGCTTGTCTCGATCGATATTGCTTTGAGATGTTTATTTCATTCAAATCGGGATCCGAACAAGTGGATTTTATGAAAGTTTCCCGAAGAGAATCACATCGAAGACACCTTTGGATTGCCCTCGTAAGTGTTGTGGGTCTTGTTGGATCTTGTTTAAGATTCGATTTAAACTTTGATGTTAACCGTACAAAAAGAGATCGAGCAGTTGGATTTGTGAAGTTTGCAGGAGGAAACACTAGAAAATGCAGCAGTTGCACTCCTAAGTGTTCAGGTCTCATTAGAGCTTGTTTAAGCTGTTTCACTCTGTCTGCTTAAGTTCATTCAAATCGGGACCGAACAAGTGGATTTTATGAAAGTTTGCCACTGAAGAGAAACACTACTGAAGACACTCCGGATTGCCCTCCAAGTGTTGTAGGTCTTGTTTGAGCTTGTTTCATCGATTTAGCTTTCAAGTCAATTTTGTACAAGGCGAGATCTGAACAGGTGGACTTTATGAAAGTTTACACGGTCTTGAAACACCCTAAATGCAAAGTTGCACTCCAAAGTGTCATGGGTCTCCTTAGAAGCTTGTCTCATTCGATTTTGCTCGATGTTAATTTCATTCAAATCGGGATCGAACAAGTGGATTTTATGAAAGTTTGCCGAAAGAATCACTTGAACACACTACTGGATTGCCCTCGTAAGTGTTGTCGGTCTTGTTGGAAGCTTGTTTAGTTCGATTTACGCTTTGATGTTAACCGTACAAATAGAGATCTGAGCAGGTGGATTTTGTGAAACTTGCACTGAGGAAAGACTCACGAAAATCTGCGAGTTGCACTCCTAAGTGTTTCGGTCTCATTAGAGCTTGTTTAAGCTTGATTTCACTCTGTTTGTTAAGTTCATTCAAATCGGGACCCGAACAAGGTTTTATGAAAGTTTGCCTGAAAAACTCAAAGAACACCGGATTCAATTTAGCGT
>JAYEVE010000488.1:0-42481 GCA_036346375.1 Guadua angustifolia
CGGTATAGTTTGACATGAAACCTCTTGTGAGCAAATGAAAGTGAAGGTGGCTGGATTTTGGCCCTCCTTCTCATTCTTGCGATCTATGCATGGACAGCATATGTAGCCCGGCGTCGTGTGTGCATCGACATACGAAGAAAATCTTGCAAACCACCGCAAGAACTCCGGGAGCGTCGATCCATGTACATCCATCGCGGTCCATCTACATTATGTTACATCAAGATAACTGTTAGCTCATTTTCCGATAATGAATTGTTGAACCAAAACCTAAATATTAGCTAGATCCACACCTTCAATCCGAGCTAAATAATAATCCAAGCAAAATATAAACTCACACAACAAGTTTTGCAACCTACAAAAAGAATTGGTCGATCAGTGCGGATTCAAAATTAAGAACAAAATTCACGATGACTTTGTTTTGCAAATTCATTGAAATTGTAACACCTAAAAATTTCCAAATTATTATTCAATCATTTATTTTTATTTTTTCTAAATCTCTAGCACTTAATTAATGATGTTTTCAAAAATAATTTCTTGATGGAAATTAAAACCAAAATTATACTAGAAGTAATTTTCTAAGTTTAAAATATTCCAAAGTATTTTTTAAAACTTTTCTGAAATATTGAACTCATTTTATATTTTCTATAAAGCCATTCATATTTCTGATATTATTTTAATTCACAAATGAATTTAAATTTCTTCTTTTCCACATAACCATTGTCATTTGAAGATCCCAAACTCCATGATTTCCATGCACCATTCTCCCCCCAACTACGTGCAACCAAACCTCATCCTTCATCGATCGATGGAACTAAAACCTAAATTTAAGCTAGATCCACACATTAAATCGAGCTACATTATATCCAAGCAAATTCTAAGCTTACACAACAAGTTTTTGTATCATATTTGAAAAGATCAAGCTAGATCTCTACATTCATAATCTTTCATCAATCATGGGAAAAGATCAAATTTTTTCATAATTCAAGCAAAAAAGAGGCTCCATTTAACACCAAATGATGTGAGGAATGATGTTACTAACCTTAGTTACCTTTGTTTGAGTAAAATGACCAAAATTTTGAAATTTGGACAGCACCTCCTCTACATTCATAATCTTTCATCAATCATGGGAAAAGATCAAATTTTCTTCATAATGCAAGCAAAAAAGAGGCTCCATTTAACACCAAATGAAGTGAGAAATGATATTACTAACCTTAGTTACCTTGGTTGTGAGTAAAATGACCAAAATTTTGAAATTTTGGGCAGCACCTCCCTCCCTTGAAGCTCTTGGCGAGCTCCACTTTGTTCTTTTAAGCGCGTGAAATGATCTGGTCTGCAGAGAGGCGGAGGAGGAAGAAGATTAAATTGGGACATCAGTACCGGTTGAAGGCACAAACCGGTACTGATGTGATCACATCAGTACCGGTTCATGTCACGAACCGGTACTAGTGAGCTCCCGCTAAATAATACCGGTTCGTTACGAACGTGCATCTAATGAACCATCGATACGGTTGGTGTATTGAGCCGTACTATATCCCTATGCACCACATGGCCGTTGAGCCGGAATTTCTAACTATCGATCCGGTTCGTACTAACCGGTACTAATGGGCGGTAGGAAAGGTCGATTCTGTAGTAGTGGCTTTAGCTCTTCGGCCTTCATCTACGGCGCTTGGCGCTTCCTTCTAGTAAAATACAAATGATGCTACTTTCTAGTGTTTTTTCAATGCCACTACTCCTCGATGCGACTCTGTTGATTCTTGGCAAGGCTTCACCATGCTCAATTGGAATGTGCGAGGCTTGAATAGTGCCGCAAGGCGAGACACGATCGGGGCTCGAGCGAGTTGATTGAGGCTATTCACGGCTCTATTCCTGTAATAACCAGAGACAAAAATTCAGCATTTCGATCAAAATCAAACCTTACAAACTAGCGAGACATGCATAGGCGTCCGACGAACTTCTACTTACGACCAATGGTACTAAGGGGCGTCTTTCTTTGCTATGGGACCATAATAACTTGGCTAAAATTACCTCACCTAGCTTGGCCCAATTCTCTCATGGCTTTAGTATCACTCAGACAAAGTAACACCTCCTTTATATGGCCCTTACGAAGATAGAGACAAACCACACCTTCCTCCGACAACTCAACTATATCGCATAGCGGTTTGATGCCGTTGATAGTCCTTGAGACTTGAATCTAATATTTGAGGCGCGTGACAAAAACAACTCAAACCTAAATTAGAGATTAATGGGCCAATTCAAAGTAGCACTAAATCATTGTAAGCTAAAAGACATTACACTCTGAGAACAAAGAAGTAAACATGTAGCAATGAGAAAGAAGACCCACCCTTGTTAAATTACATCGAGTATTATGTACCGAGAATGGGATATTCTCTTCTCAAACCACTGAGTAAAGGCATGACGACGGGGAAATGGGCGTGAACCCGTCTCCAACGTCATTAGAGACAAGTTGTTTAAATTTGATTGAATATGAGACTAAGAGATATCAAATATCAGGTATTGCAGGTACATTACTTCCAGAATTCATACATTTACATAAAAATTCTATTAATTACATCTCTTTGCGAAAACCTCGATTAAGAATTCCAACATAAAGCTTACACCAATTTGCAACATATGACATTACAAAAATATAAAAAGAAAAGTCTTCAATCTTGGCATCGATGAATGCTTGCTCGGGGATATTTTAATTGCTTTTACATTAATCAAAATTTTGTTTGGTGAATAGTATTCATTTTGCTTTATCGAGACTTTACTCATTTTTTATAATAGTTTGTTATTAATTAACCATCACTACTACGGAAAGGGCATTTAGTCCGGTCCAAAAGCGCCTTTAGTACGGTTTTGAGCACAGTACAGAGTTATCGGGGCCCGATGCTCAAGGGCATCGATCCCGGTTCACTTCACCCGTCTTGATAAGTATCGATGCAGTTCAATTCCCTGCGTGCATGGCCGCTGTCGGAAATACGAGGACCTCATCGATCTGGGTTGGTGTCTCCAAGCGTCTTGACAAAACTATCGATGGGTTGGTTTCTCCAGCCGTAGATCGATCATTTATATATATATAGGTCTATTTCTGCATTAGCTATATATATATGTGTGTGTGTTAAATCACAACTAATTAAAAGCACGAGATAATCAATCATGCACTTTGCACGATAATTAAATCACTTTGAACATTCATTAACAAATTTAATTACATCTAATGTATTAAAATATGTACACATATTTGTTCTTACGCTCATCGTCTAATGTATTACAATATATATGTACACAACTTTAATTACAACCACTCTTGCGAGCGGCACATCGAATCGGTTCTTTTTATCATTAGAATCGGTTCTAGTCGCGATCTGATGTCCTTAGATAGTGATGAGGTGGAGCTATCGAATCGGTTTTGACCCGATCGTGATAAAGCGTCATCGAGAATCGGTTCTTTAAGGAAGTGATTGTGATGATACCATCATCGAATCGGTTCTTTAAGGAAGTGATTGATGACCCCATCATCGAAATCGGTTCTTTTAAGAAAAGTGATTACGATGATATACTCATCGAATCGGTTCCACAAAAGAACCGATTTCGATGAATATATCATCGAATCAACGTGGAACCGATTCGATGAGTATATCATCGAATCACTTTTCTTAAAGAACCGATTACGATGATGTGGTCATCGAATCACTTCCTTAAAGAACCGATTCGATGAGTATGTCATCGAATCACTTTTCTTAAAGAACCGATTCGATGAGGTGGTCATCGAATCACTTCCTTAAAGAACCGATTACGATGATGGTATCATCACAATCACTTCCCTTAAAGAACCGATTACGATGACCCATTGGGGTGTGCCATTTTGCAATTTCTCCAAAAAAGCCTGATTAAAACAATATGCACAATATATATATCATCACATTCACAACACGGAAGAGCGGGATGCATATATCACATTCACGACGAGCGAAGCGCTTTAATTACAACACATATATATCATAGTCGTTCACAATAGACAACACAAACATGACAATCGGTACATGGACTTCCTCGATACATATCACATTGACATATATTATATTGTTTACATATGGACTAGTCACGATCGTCGGGATCTCTAAACCTTCCATCCTCGATATAACTTCTAACGATTACCCTTGGCATAAGTGGTCTCGTAAATTGTTGAGTGCTTTGTTGTCTAAACTCTTACGGGGATATTGATCTTACGCAAAAGAAAAATATTTATTAATTTCAGTTTCAAAATTTCTATGTAAAGGCTAAGTATATTATTATGCACATTACATAAAATTAGGGAAACATAGATAAGTATTAGGGGCAATCACAAAAATAAGCGGGAACTACTGGCGGGTTTAGAAAATATTTGGATTATAAAAGATTAATTCAAAAGCAGAAAAAATTCCAAATGTGAGAAGCTAATATTCTAGTAAAGACATTGAGTAATGCCTCAATCATTTGAAAGGACAAATGTAAAAGCTACTCCTTCATGCCATTATATTTGTCTATAAGCGTTGTAAAAGCGTTGTCGAGCATACGATCAATCACAAATTATAGGCCTTAATCGCGGGATCAAGAACAATAGACACATAATGTAAGAGGTGAAATTCTCTCTCGCTTTTTATTGATTCTATCTTTTGATTCTCAAATAACAAATATTTTAAAAGCAGATACTCCTAAGGTCAAGCAAAAATATAGTGATGTAATTTTCTACTAAAATTCAAATGGAACAATATTACATCATGTAGCACCGTCTTTTAGAAGCTTCACGTTTTGGATTGGACCACACTAGTGTTTCATGTAGAGCTAACTAATACTAGTGCTTTTAGATAATGGCAGTGTTCCAATAGAATTATTTTGTATTACTTCATAAATCTAATACTTGATTCAGTATTAGAAAATTATACCTTAGGAAATGGTGTGAGTTGCCGACCACGATGAGCATGTCTTGCATGACATAGAAGCCGCAATGGTCACGCTGCCTGTTGATGGCCTCGCGAAGAAAGAAAAAGAAATTCAGCCCACGAAGATTAGATGTCAAAAAATTAATCATATATATGCTAGGCACTTGTACCTTAAATCGCTTATCTTTGCGATGTCTTGCCCTTTTGTCGTCGTGCGGCCCTCCTTCATCGACATAGTCGAGAAACCCCTACATACATTGGAGAGCACCATTGAGTCAAAAAAATAAGCGTAGTTAAATTCCTCGGATGTGTTAGGTTTCAATAATCGCTTATACGCAAAGGAGGCTTGATCGCGTATGCCATCGGTCTCTTCTCGTCGAGTTAAATGTGTAGGCTGTGTTTTCACTCGGAGCGAGGCGAGTAGAACCAATGGTTGCTTATTAAATAAAATGTAGTGCAAGGAAATAAGTTCACGAGCGGTTTTAAGTGCGTACAAGTAATTGAATCGAAAAGTACTACTTACTCCTCGTGATGCGGCAATACAATGAAGTCCTTCTTCGACTCGACACAATACCCCTTGATGTAGCTAACAAGAACCCCGGTTGAAGCCTAGCCATGATCGCGAACACAAGCTCGGGGTCGACAAACCCAACCGTGTAGATTCGTCACGGCTCGTTGTCTCATTATCACGCAACTTCGTGTTGAATGTGAGAAAACATAATGCAAAATCCTATAAAAGTCATGGCGCAAGCTATATGGTGTGATACTCACAGCGTCCATGATCGTAAAGTAGAAATATCGGCGGCTTTCATTTGGTACACACGGAATAGATCCTCAAAGCGGCGGGGAATGTTCCATTCTCCTCGCGGTGAAAATGTACCATTTTATACTTCACGTTGAAGTCGACTCGGCGCTCTTCCCCTTCACCTTATCAAGGTACCATCCATGGAGGCGAGTCCACTTGCCTAGCTCATTGATTAAATGCGATGCAATCGAGGGCTTTCCATGCTCGTAGGCCTTATAATCATCTGAGTGCACGTGGCTGTCTTGACTCTTCTTTACGGGCGAAGAGTGTCAGAGGTCGAGGCGATGGGCTTTTGGTACCTTAAGCTTGTGGCCTCTGTCGGCTTTGCCCTCTTGGCGGAAGGAGTCTCGGAGGCCTCTTGTGGTTGTCTGGGAGTCTCGGAGGCCTCCTGTGGTTCTCTGAGGAGGGGAGGGGAGGAGGCGCAAGCGCGGGCAGCAGGAGGAAGCGGCGAGGCGAGGCGGCGGTGTGGCGGGAGGCGGGATCGGTAGGAGGCGGGAGGCGAGGCGTGGGAGGAACCTCTGAAACGCATATATTTAACTACTGCGGTAATCTTTGGAATGGTAGAGAAGGCGTGGAGGGACTTTTTACCTTGACCCGATCGACACCGTCGTGGGCCACTTGATGAGCGACATGCGTGCTTGCAGAGTGGTGATATCTTCGTTGGAAATCGAGCACATGTGATAAGAAGTCTTCGTGGGCGTAGTCCACTGCACCCTCATGTAGCCCTTCCCCACAGGTGACCATGCCAGTGTCGGTCTCGTTGCATGGAAATGCAACCCAGCGTGCGACCTCGGCGGAAATCCATCCTCCGTCAAGATGGTGGTGGCGCTTCGCGAGCACCTGCAAAAGTGTACAACGAGGAAAAACATTGCGGGAGTTACACTCGTAGCGAACTCAGGAAAAATTAATTATTACCTTCGGTGGGGACCGGTCGTATCATTTTGGAACCGCGGTGATAGGTGAAACAGAACTTCTCTCGAGAGTCGAGGGCATCGCTCGACTACGGGAAATCATCGCCATCATCTCGGCCCTCGAGGCGATCCTCACGCGTGCCGCCATCTCCTCTTATCTCTTCCTCCGTGCGGCATCTCCCCTCATCTCCTCCTTAATCTCCTCCTCATTTGCTCCCTTAGTGCGTTGAGGCGCTCCTGCGTGCTGCCATGACCTTGAGTTGGCACTTTCATGAGTCATCTTGAAAGTAGGACTTCTTCGTGTGTCCCGCCCCTCGGCAAGCACCGCCCCTTATGGTCGGACTTCCGTCGCGAGACGGCAGGATGTCCTGCGACCCTTAGCTCGAGAAGGTCCCTGTTCTTTTTTGGCTTACCTCTTCTGTAATAAGCGAGTCAAT
Organism: Guadua angustifolia; assembly: GCA_036346375.1. Classification (NCBI taxonomy): domain Eukaryota; kingdom Viridiplantae; phylum Streptophyta; class Magnoliopsida; order Poales; family Poaceae; genus Guadua; species Guadua angustifolia. The sequence goes on from JAYEVE010000488.1 coordinate 7,079, forward strand.
TAGATTTGAAATACAACAAGTTGGGTCAATTGTATTGTACTAAGTTAGATGTCTTCACGATGGTAGAGGCGACTTGGCGGTAGCGGGTTTGCAACTTCTAAGCTGCCCGTCGAGTTTTCTTTGTCCTCGCTAATACCCGATTCGTGCCGCTCCTCGAGATATGTGGGAGTAAGGCATCACCGTCCGAGTTAGCGCACTCCTCGGCTGTCGCGCCCACTCGCCTTCTTCCCCTCATAGCGCATGTCACAGGGTGGTGCGGGTGCGTGTTAAGCCTCGGACGGGCGGTGTTCCTCTCTCGGTACTTGTTGCCTCGGGCGTACCCTTCATCCTCGTGAACTCCGCCCAAACATCGGGGTCACAAATGGATACTTCTCGAATGGTGTCGGCCTTTCGTGCGTACTCGGCTGTGCATAAGGGTCTTGAAGTGCCTCAAGGCCACACCCATCCTATTCAAGGCGTCTTGTCTCGGTGTGGGTTCATCGTCTGCTCTATAATCCATTTACTCTTAACCTCGTCCCACAACCGATTCTTACGCTTTCGGTGACATCCTTTCTCCAATCCTTAATTGTTATGGGCACTCTCTCCCTCACCAATTGGCCAATAAATGGCCAGTATCGCCCCTTGTACTTAGGAGGGCCCGTCTGAGACCCCCGGCATTGAGCGGAGAACTGCGGCGTTCTCCTGTAGCCCCTTTGTTTGGTCCTCGGCTCTTCCTCACCTTACTCGGCCCTTGAGTAGTTGGAACCATGCTCGGCCTCTCGGACACCTTCTACTGCATGCAGCGTGAGGCGATGCTCTCTAGTTGCGACATTTTGAGTTTTCTTATCGATAAGGTCATATGTGTGACATGAGAGAAAGCAATTTGAAGCTACTATATGCACTTGACAATAAATCTTGTAAAGGATCACAGATAATTCATAGTATGCAATTGTTAGAACAAAAGTCTATCTATTGACCAACTCGGATAAAAAACAAAAGCCCATTCCATATGACAAGTGAATTTAGCACTAGCGGATGTTTACTTACACCAACAAGTTTGATTTCACAACATCAGCGAGAGAATATGAGCATTAAAGTACTAATGCAAGAATAGCAACACAAGAAGGTCAAGTTAGTAGCGACATAACATGCAATATCTATTGACCAACTAAATCGTACCAACGATAACCCTAATCTCTAAATAGGTTTGGTCCTAATCATTCGAGGATATGTGGTTAAGCAAGTTCCTAAGCCGTTGTACAACCGGAGAAAATTTTGACATCTCCATTGTTCTCCGGATACGTCTCGACAACGAGGTCAAGAGGGTGTGTATCAGGAGAACACCGAAGCACGAAATCTACTCTGGTTGTACAACATTCTTCGAGAACTTGCCGAACTATCTATCAAAAACGTGGACAATTCGAGGGCTGCGCTTATAAATATGCTATTCGGCATATTTATAAATAAACACTCTCGAGCAGGAGGCGTAGATTCACATAACCTAAACTCTAACATATCTTTGAGATAAAAACAAAAGTAATATGTTGAAAGTAAACACATGTCTAAACAAAAGTAATATGCTAAAAGTAAACACATGTCTAAACAAAATTAATATGCGAAAATAAGCCATTAGCAAAGCGTGATTAAGTATATCTACATATAACAAAATGGAACTTAACAAAGACTTGTAAAATATAGGACACACAGTTGAGAAATTTACCACATTGAAATCTATATATTGTAGAAAATGGCGACATTGTATGCTCCTAATAATATAGCACCATTTCTATAACCGATGTACGCAATTCAATACCTAGAGTGTAAGAGCAAGATCTTTATGATTAACCCAAATAACAATACGATTACATATACATGTTTCAAAATTGACCAATCTAACATAATTGAGAAGATGACACAAATTATGTAGACTATGGCATTCAGGAGATGAAACATGTCTACCATGGCCGAAAGAATGTAATATATTTATAGATGTTTGCTCTCAGATTTTAAGGGTTTGAAAGAAGATTAGAATCTTCACTTCAATCACAAATAGGCTAGACAAATTAATTCAACAAATTGGGCCTTGAACCCTTACCACCTTAGCACAAGAATGATTGTTTTATTCACTGTTATAAGCACCTAAGCACAGAATGAACTTAGGTCTAACAGATGTGATAACCCAACATCAAGAAATGGACTTCTTGTGATAAAGTACCAGCGATATGAAATTTTAAGCTGGAGAAATTTAGTCACGCAAGCAGTTAAATATCTAGCCGAACACCGCTAATGTTGAGATCGGCAACAAGGTATTTCCAGCATGCGGACTCTTGATCAACAATTTATCAATTTGGCTAGTTAAACTTAAAGGTCCAAATCAATTTGCTAGCAACTTCACGAATGAACAAGCATACTAATTCAGATCGATAACAAGATTACTAATCTAACCAGATTCAGAACACTAGCAAATTGAGCAACTAACCAAGTCGTTGAATTGAAGAACACTAACTAGAGCTGTTGATCGAGTATGTGCAAACCGAGAAAATAAATCAATTCTTTCTAACAAGTGATCTACCGGTTCAAGGCCTAATTCATTTCATTAATTGTCATGATCATAAGATAACCCAATATCATCACGAGCAAAACCTCCCTTGACCGGCCAAGAATCAAGTGCGATATCAAAGTGGCAAGCGAAATGCGATCGAGAGGCGGAATCCCACAGGAGGAGAGGTCGGCGATGAAGATGGCGGCGGCGTGATGCTCTTGAAGATGGAATCCCACGGAGTAGGAAGCGGCGTCGGCGTCGAGGCGGTGTCCTCGGGAAGTGGCGTGGGCGTTCGAGACGGCAGCGGCAGGCGGAGGCGTCCTCGGGAGGCAGCGGCCTGGCGAAGCGTCCTCGGCGGCAGCGGCGATAGGGTGAGGCGTCCACAGCGGCAGCAGCGGCAGGCGGAGGCACTCACTGGCGGCTAGGGTTAGCGCGTGAAGCGAGACTCTGGCGAATGGTTATAGGTAGGGTTTAAAATTGCGTTAGTCATTAGTATCACTCTTTTAAGAAAACCGTCTTGATGGTTAATCATTAGTATCACTCTTTTAAGAAAACGTCTTGATGCTTCATCATTAGTATCACTTTTTAATAAAACCGATCTTGATGCTTTATCATTAGTATCACTCTTTTAAGAAACCGATCTTGATGCTTCATCATTAGTATCACTTTTTAATAAAACCGATCTTGATGCTTTATCATCACTTTTCTAATAAAACAACGATGTTAGTCATTAGTATCACTTTTTAATAAAAGCAAATCTTGATTCTTTATCATTAGTATCACTCTTTTAAGAAAACCGATCTTGATGCTTCATCATTAGTATCACTTTTTAATACAACCGAATCTTGATTCTTTATCATCACTTTTCTAATAAAACAACGATGTTAGTCATTAGTATCACTTTTTAATAAAACCGAAATCTTGATTCTTTATCATTAGTATCACTCTTTTAAGAAAACCGATCTTGATGCTTCATCATTAGTATCACTTTTTAATAAACCGAATCTTGATTCTTTATCATCACTTTTCTAATAAAACAACGATGTTAGTCATTAGTATCACTTTTTAATAAAAGCGATCTTGATTCTTTATCATTAGTATCACTCTTTTAGAAAACCGATCTTGATGCTTCATCATTAGTATCACTTTTTAATAAAACCGATCTTGATTCTTTATCATCACTTTTCTAGTAAAACAACGATGTTAGTCATTAGTATCACTTTTTTAATAAAACCGATCTTGACTCTTTATCATTAGTATCACTCTTTTAAAAGCGAATCTTGATGCTTCATCATTAGTATCACTTTTTTAATAAAACCGATCTTGATTCTTTATCATCACTTTTCTAATAAAACAACGATGTTAGTCATTAGTATCACTTTTTAATAAAACCGATCTTGATTCTTTATCATTAGTATCACTCTTTTAAGAAAACCGTCTTGATGCTTCATCATTAGTATCACTCTTTTAAAAGCCGATCTTGATGCTTCACCATTAGTATCACTCTTTTAAGAAAACCGAATCTTGATGCTTGATCATCACTTGTCTAAAACACAACGATGTTAGTCGTCGGTATCACTTTTTAATAAAACCGACCTTGATGTAGTTTATTACACTATTCCTTTTCGGACATCGCAAGTTCTGAATTTTCAGCATTTCATCAAAAGAGAAAATGCCATAACTTTGTCATACATTGTTGAAATTATTAGAAATTTTGCGAAACATATTTGAGGATCTTGCAAAACTTTTCATAAAATAATTTTTGGAAGCGACCTCATTCAAGAAATATGCCAAAATTCATTTCGTAGACATGATTTGTGCGTAAAAGCGTAGAAAAGTCAAAACTTTTTCAAATTAATCTGGAATTGTCGAAAATTTCGAGAAATGAACTTTCGACTATTTACAAGCTTTCCCAACAATAATTTAGTCAAATGGAATTTTCTTTCTAAATTATGCCACAAAGTCAGGCATAAAGAAATTGCATGCATTTCCATGAAGCCTCAAGCGACAATTAATCACCTTGGATTTACAATACTATTTTACATACATTATAATAGTCCATTTATTTACAATATTGCCCTTCATGATGATCTACTGCATGTAATTGGCTCCATGTGTGTCGTCATCCCGCTAAGACAAGCCCCATCGCAAATGAAGGTATCTCATCGAATTGGTTATACTCTTCTTCATCTACAACATCTTCAACTCCTCGATCCGTCTCTTGCCATGAACAACGACGTGCAACCTTGGATTGGCGGATCGCGCCGCGTAAAAGACTTGAGTTGCTTGCCGCAAGGACAAGCGGATCATCTTTGTGGCGAGTCTCTTGAGATCCACAATAGTAAAGCCTCTCTTGTCGACCTTCACTCCATGTGGAAGTCGTACCCACTTACATCGGAACAATGGAACTTGGTATATTCCGTGTCGAGCTCCCAAATTTCTTGATCATCCCATAGTAGGAGTTCATTGCGGTTGGGGAGTGTGTTTTGGTGATGATCATCGGAGAAAGCATTTATACTCACACCTTTGTTTTGGGCGATACTCTTGGCATCTTGACTCTCGGTGTAAAAGTGTAACCATTAATATCGTACCCTGCCATATGCGTACATTAAATCTTGGTCCGTCGACCAACCATTTTACATTCTCGATAAAGGAGACCTCGCTTTTCTTTGAACCATGTGAGGAATCGATCATTGTGTTCTTGTGCGATGGAAACTCATCCATTTGTGGATTCTCTTCCGTAATATCAACTTATCTTTGCTTTCGATGTATGGGCGAACTTCGCTATTATGCAAGGCTGTGAAATCGCCTTGCAATACATATCAAACCTCGGACTCATTAGTTTGGACCGCGGTTCCTTTACCAGCAAGTCTGCCCTCATGGCGAGATCTGGGAACACCGATTGCTTGTCTTTTACCGGGTAGTCCATAAAACTCAATAACCTCTTGAGTCCCATAACCTTCAACAATACTACCCTCGAGGCTTGGACCGATTCCTCACGTCACGACTTTAATATACCCATGTACCTCTCGAGCGGATACATGTAGCGTGGAAAGCGGGTCCACATATCTTAATCTCTCGACAAGGTGAACAACAAGGTGGACCATTCGTCAAAAACGGCGGTGGGAAATGCATCTCAAGGTGACCTGAGTCGCACCACCTCACTCTGTAAGTTGTCTAGTACATCGGGGTCAATAACTGCGGGGAGATCGCATTGAAGAAATAACACAACTTTGTGATTGCCAACTGACATCCTCTGGGAGAATATTTGGGATTACTGGCCCGGGAGCATTTGGGTCATCAAGACATGGCGGTCATGGGACTTCATGCCCAACAACTTCAAATCATCCATAGACACAAGCTTCTTAATGTTAGCGGAGTAGCGGATGGAACTTTAATACTTTGGAGACATTTGCAGAGATCTTCTTTCTCCTTCTTGGGCCGGTGTAGCATGCGGCGAGGATGTCGGGCCTTTTCCATCCTCCTCTATCCTTTGCAAGTGCGGCTTTGATTCCCATGTAGGCCATGTCGCGGCGAGCATTGACACCATCTTTGGTCTTCCGGTATGTTCAGCGGGATGCCAACCAAGTTGTCGCGAGACATTCTTCTCAACATGCATGACATCAATACAATCTGGGACATCTAACTCCTTCGATGCAGTAAGTCCCGAATATTGATCTCTTCTTCCAAATGGTCCTAGGGCGAGCAGATTCTGACTCTTTCCGTCTTGAACATCGATATCCTCTACGTGAATACACTTGGCTTCCACTCATAGGCTGCGGTGCGAGCGGGCTTCCCTCTTCCCATCAAATTTGTCATCCATCTTCGGTATCGATGACTTGGTAGAAACCTCGGTGACCCATATACAGTTTTCTTGGAATTGGCGACCATAGACTCTCGGTCTCCTCTTCACAAATAGGACACGCTTTAGCTCCTTTCGTCTTGTAACACCTTAAATTACCAAGGGCGGAAATCATTTATGGTGCAAAATACCATAGCCGTGAGGGTGAAATGCTCTCTTTTATCGCATCCCACGGACGACCCCCTCATTCCACAATTTTACCAAATCCTCGATCAATGGTGCAAGGTACACATCAATATCATTTCCATTTGTTTGGGTCCGAGATTAGTAATGACATCATGATATACTTCCGCTTCATGCTGACCAAGGAGGAGGTTGTAGATACCTATGAGCGGCAGTCTTTGTGGCGTTGCTCATGTTACCAAGCGGATTCATTCGTCGGTACTCAACCCAAATCTTATGTTCCTCATTTGGCACCAAACTCCTCATGTTTCCAATCGATGTTTCTCCATTGAGGCGAATCAGCCGCGGTGTCTCGACTTGCCATCTTCCTTCGAGACTTCGTAATGCCAGCGCAACAATTTTGCCTCTCGGATTTGCAAACAACCGCTCGAACGGGGAATGATGGGCAAGTACCACAATACCTTGGCGGTGCACCTTTAGTGATGACCTCTTCACCGTCGTTGCCCGGCTCTTCGCTTCTTGTCGTTCGCTTCTCCTTTTGTTTGTCTGGGGCACACCAAAGCGGACAAGCGTCAGCTCGATGTGCGTTACGGTACAAGATGCAATCATTCGGACATGCATGTATCCTTTCTATTTCCATTCCCATGGGACATAGTAGCTTCTTCGCTTCATAAATGCTTGTTGGCAACTCGTTTCCCTCGAGCAGATCCGATAGAAGAACTAGTAGTGCATTGAAACTTGTATCATCCAGCGGTGTTTTGCCTTGATTCGAACAATGCAAGGACCGAACCCAACTTTGGTGTATTCCGCTTTGCAACTTTGTGAGCAGCGGTTTGGCATAAATCTTCTATCAAGCTTTTAAACTTTTCAAACTCTCTTTCCGTGTAATTACCCTCCACATCCGCAACATTTGCTCCAAATTATCCTCCTCAAACATATCGATCGCAACTTCGTCATCCGGTTCCACCGTATCTTCGTTGCATATCGAGTGGTACTACTGCCTCCCGTGATGGATCCAACATGTGTAATTCCTCACGAAGCCACGTCGAATCGGTGGTCCTCAATTTGAGATGAGTTGTTAAATCTCCTCAGTTGGTGCAATCAATGCAAGGACAATATATGAAGTTTACACCTCCTCACCATGTAGATGTACGCAATTTTTTGAACTCCTTAACACCCTCTGAAATTCAGCACTCACACGGCTTTTACGATACATCCATTCCTCACGGTCCATCGCAATTAAATTTCGCACAATAAATTAAGGAAAAAGCTGGGCGACAACTAGCTATAGCTATTTTAAATATTGAGACATCATTTCAATTAATATTACCTTTGCAAAATAGTGGGCGAGGTTCCAAGATATATAAATGTACTCACGATCGATACCTAGCTTCTTCCTGGTTTAAAGCTTCCGCCAATTCCTACATAAGAGACATAAATTTTAACAACAACAACGATATCAAATAATCTAATTATATAGCTAGTCGATAGCTTGCAAATCTTTCTACTACAAAGAAACAAATCAAGGGTACCAACGATGACTCCTAATCTCTACATAGGTTAGGTCCTAATCCCATTCGAGGATATATGGTTAGGGCAAATTCTAAGCCGTTGTACAACTCGGAGAAAATTTGGTGACATCTCCTGCTGTTCTCCGGATACGTCTCGACAACGAGGTCAAGAGGGTGTGTATCCGGAGAACACGGAGAACGCTACGAAATCTACTCTGAGTTGTACAACAGACTTCGAGAACTTGCTCGAACCATATATCTCAATTATCAAACGTGGACAATTTGAGGCGCTTTCGCTTATAAATATGCCCTTTCGTTCAGCATATTTATAAATAAGCACCCTCGAGCAGGAGGCGTGGGTTCACGCCGCCTAAACTCTAATACTTGATTACCACATGATAGCAATAATAATTCCATATATATAAGCAGAGATCGCACTACAAAAATTAAATAGATATCGCTTGTCAAATAAAAGTGTGAAATCTGAAAGCGCGTACACAATTCGATTGCAACCTAAACTTTATTGATGACATATTGAAATTACGAGCAAAATTGAAGGGGTTTAAAAATTGCTGCTCACATTTTGAAAAAACATAATAGAGAGCAAAGAGGAATCTCCTCAAGATAGGGTTTCAATTTTGCCCTCTTAATACCCACCCATGAGGACTTCAAATTTTCTCACCCAACTATTGCTTCCAACCACACAATATGAGCTATTTTCTCGGGTGGCGGCGGAGAAATCTCCTCTGGAGCAAAAAGCAGAGAAGGAGTTCGGTCTGAGTGGTATATATAACCTAGCGAGGCACATCGAATCGGTTCTTTTCAAAAGCGTCTTGATGTGCCACCATCACTACATAAGCACGAGCACATCGAATCGGTTCTTTTCAACAAGTGATAGTGATGTGCTTGCTGTCATCACTATCGCTTCTATAAAAAGAATGATAGTGATAACCATATGCACATCGAATCGGTTCTCTACTAAAAGTGATCTTGATGTGCGGTCATCGAAATCGGTTCTTTTCATAGAAGTGATAGTGATGATCACGTGCACATCACTATCACTTCTATGAAAAGAACCGATAGTGATGATCGTGCATATCACTATCACTTTTAGTAGAAAACCGATTCGGATGTTCCGCTACATTACAATCACTTATAATCTCGGAACCGATCTTGATTATTACTAACACCTCTCGAAGTTCTTATCACAATCGTTTTTTGAAAAACTTAGAACCGATCTGAATCTGATTGATAGTGATGTGTGGATTACGTAGTAGTGAACTTTAGTATTTCTTTTCCTTCTATTCGCCGGGATCTTTTCGCGCATCGCTCTTGCTAGCTGTAGATGTAAACCACGACGTTCACCGGTCTTTATCGAAGGGCCCCTTTGTTAAAGTTTGGTTAGTGAAACTTCGCCTTTTGGATTTACAACCTCATCGTAAATAAAGCCGGCGAGTTGTTCTTGGATTGCTCTCACTCGTCTTACGTGAGAGTTTGAACCTTGTTCCGCCAAATATTGAGGCACCTATCGTTAAGTCATTAACTAATCAATACTTGAATTTGTACAAGATATAAGAGTACCTATACATCATTAAAGCTAGTAGTTATATTAACTCACCCCTTGTTGCCTTTTAGCATGCGATCGGCGGCTCGGTTTGGGTGTGCATAAACTTCGCATACATAGTAGCCGCATAAATTGTTACCCGTGGTGAGTCAAGATCTGCGGTGGAAAAAGTTGAAAGCGTGAAATGGATGCAAGGAAATTAAGTTAACTAACTAAAAAGCTAGCATTATGATATCGTTACCACGAGAGGCAATTGTAATGTCAAATTCCTCCTTGAATCATACGTTTTTATGCGGAACGTGTGAATGCACTACACATGTGATTCTGAATTGTACATGATTAGAATTTGTTTCAAATTGAAGGAAATAGAGCTAGTATGATAATAAAAGGAACAAAAATTAATCTGGGTTGAGCATGTCGATAAAGTTTTGATACTTTTCATTGGTCTCCTTTTGAGTCCATAATTGTGATCGAGCTACGATCTAGCTCGATCATAAGAAGAATCCGATAAAAACTATACATAGATGTGTCAGCGTAGATAACTAATTAGTTCTAACATCGTGTTATGAAAAAGGAGTAGAATGAGGTGATGCGAAAACACGTACTCAAATGAGTAGGCTAGATATATCTTTGACTTATATCTTTGACCCATTAGCGCATTGAATCGTTAGTCTCTGTTTCGCTTGGGTGGTCTCTAACGGTTGTCTCGTTGATAACTCTGGGTCCATGAAGCCTATGTAGAAAATACGATCCCTTGGCATCTTTGTATCTCCATGCTACATAAGAAATTAGTTAGGCTTGCAAGTTAGTATAGTACAAGGAAGTGCGATAGTTTTTGCAAATAATTAAGACACTTACGAGTCCGACAAGCCATCAAGCTCACGGCGAGGGCATCATGTCGGTATAGATCATATATGTAGTCGATCAACAACAAATTCACCTTCACCATGAAAAAAATCTTGTTTAAACTTGGCAACGAACATCGTAGACCATGCTTGGTGGCGTCCAAGTACCATTCATGAAATTGCGCATCTTTGTCGTTAGTTGGTAGGCGACTCCTCATGCGACCAATGACCCGCCCATTTTAAATAACCATTTTACTTGGGCAACCTCAATCTTTTCCGTGCCTAATATTTGATTTGCGGTAAGGCGGTTTCTTGAAGAATTGTTGCATCTCCTTACCCTTCCTCGGTGACATCTTCTTCTTAGGGCATTCCTTACTCAATGTCGCTCGTAGTTTGATTGGCGAGGCATTTCTTTTTATCCTTCAAATTTTTAATAGTCATTAAGCCTTTATAAAATTCTTACGTGCGGGTTGAACCTTCTTCTCTGGTGACTTGGGTTTAAGAAATTTAGTTACCTCTCCTTTTACCACCTTCTTGGTCTCCTCATCGTTCATATCATACGGTAGCCGGAGTTGATGGCTTCTTGGATTGGGTGGAGGACCCGTCTTCTTGGGAGCTCTTGGCGGTGGCTTCTTTCCTTGATCGGCGCCTTCTTGGGAGGAGCGAGCTTCTTGTGGCGCTGTATGCGCGGGAGGTGGTGTAGGAGTCGGCGCCTTCTTGGGAGGAGCGGGCTTCTTCGGGCTTATATCGCGAGGAGATGGTGTAGGAGGCGGGCTTCTTTGCCGGGCTTATATGCGCGAGGAGGTGGTGTAGGTCAGCGCCTTCTTGGGAGGAGAGCGGGTTTCTTCTCGGGCTTCTTCGCGGAAGGACATGTCCATGTTATCTCGAAAAATTATGTACCGTTTGCGCCCACAGGATGAAATTGTGTCTTGCCTCTCCTAGCCGTAGTCCGTCACCTCTAGGAATTTGAGGTCAAGGTCCTCGTACCACGGCGAACCTCCTCCACGAGACCTTGGAGTATCTGACGGTATATGTTGGCCATGGATAAGCTGCCCGGCTCTAATGGGTGAGCCATGCCATCGGCGCCTTGAAAATGGAGTTCAGCGCTTGGATATGCAGCTCACAAGGTGTCCATTGTCGATGTCGTCTCTGGGATACTTGTCCAAGTCATACGCTTGACCCCGGAAGCCTTGGCCTTACTTGAGGGGCTGATGATGTCTGGATTATTTGGAGGTTCTTGGCCCGTCTCGCGCTGTTGGCTCAAGGCTAGCTGCACCTCTCTTCGGATCTCTTCTTGCATTCTCTCATTTGTTTGATTCAGGCGTTCTTCAAGCGCACTAAGCTGTTGTGTCTATCGAGCCTTGCTCCTCGCCCGACTCCTATAGGTCTCGGCGTCTGGCGGCTCCAACCTTCCACAGGACAACGCCGGCGCCTGCGTGTCGTCGAGTGCTTTGGATTTTGCAAGGCCCTTGTTAGCTCGTCGTTCTCCTGTTTGGCACAAAGCTACTACAGAAGTCTCCTCGATGGGTTGTACAAGCCTTCAGCCACATCTCTTAGCACCTCCCCAAACACGACATTGCCGTTATCATCAAGGGTGCGCCGTGAGCATAAAACCAATGCTTTGCTCTGTCGAGCCAATCCGTTGTTGCGGGTGCGATACCCTGCTTCTAGCAGGTCTGTTCCCTCTTCTCCCATTTTGGTATTGCATGGCGGTAACCACCAAGGCGAGTCGGTGGTGATAATTCTTCTTCTGTGCATTCGACTTATTCTTCTCCTCAAACTTTGACCTTCGTCCAAAGTCTTGTATTTCTAAGCGCATTCGATGATCTTGCAACTTTGGGTGCTTGTTGAAGTCGAGCGTTCGATTCTTCTTGATATACTCCGTGTTGACTTCTTTTTATAAGTCCGGAATCGACACGCCATCTTCTTGAGAGTGTAACTCTTCACCTTCTCTTCGGTCCCTTGGGGAAGGTGAATGTCTCCTTCACATCGTTCCAAAGCATGTTCTTCGTATCTTGAGGACTGATCCCATTTTGCTATACTAATTGCCACGTGGTCCCTAACGTGGGGCCGCATCACCGAATTAGGCCATGGCGCCCGAGGGTGCAAGAGGTCGGCCGTCCTCTCGACCGGTGATAACATGTCTTGCCTTCTTCTTCTTGCTTGGACCTCGGCGGCGTGATTGCTGCTGGTTGACCGATCTGAAAGCATGGTACAATCATGAGCAGGTCGAGGATGTTGGCTTAGCATGGTAGTGGAACCGACAATCATGAGCGTGGTGATTGTTACCTCGTCGGCCTCATCGTGCTCTGCTGACCTCATCGTGCTCTGCTGACCTCATTGGCCTCGGTGGCCTCGGCGACCATGAGGCGGAGTGCAAGCTCATGTCTCATGATCATCACCTCCATAATCAAACTTCTCATAAATTCTTCTTCGTCCATCGTCGTTTCTTAGGCTAGAAGAAGCCTTGAAAATTAACGAAAATAGATCACATTTCATGTAAAGTGATGGTACTACTCTAAAGCGGCGTGGAAGGCGGTGGGGAAGAGCGATAGAGAGGATGGGCGCGACGCGAAGATGTTCGAATGTAAATCAGCCAAATACTATCGACAAGTATACTTATCGATGGTAATTTTGCTAGAGTTGAGAGGAAATCAAGTGATGTTGTGACCTCATGCTACAAACACGTGCACATGTAACTTTAAAATGATACTTATACATTAGAAAAAATTCATATGATACATATACATCTCGAAATGAAAAAATAATATGAAAAAATTCATATATTCTTAAGAATATATTTGCTTAATAAAAATAATGAATCATTCTTATTGCACACTAAAATGATTTAAAAAAAGCCCACCAAGTTCAAGAAGCATGGATGTGGCGAGGCGTCGGTACACCGAAGGCGAAGCCATGAGGAGGCAGGCTCGCTTTGAAATGGACTTGGTTGCTGTCTTCTTCGGCGAACCACTGTCCATAGGCTTCCTCCCGCTCCTCTTCTTCATTGATCTGGAGTACTTACCTCGCACCGATAGGTCAGTCTCTTAATTTACTGCGTCAATGAGTGACGATAATCATGTGATCCAAAGGAGTGATCAAAACATCAAGTGTGTATTGGAGTCTACATCGATCTCAGAACCATGTATGCATGCTCCATTGATCTTCAGCCAAAACCTGAGTTGGAAGAAGCTCGCAGTCTCACAGACGTGCAGTGCAGTGCTCCGTCTCACAGGCGAAGGCGACGAGGACGCAACCGTCGCTAGCTGTCGGGGATGGTGCCACCGATGTTGGCCCGTTCGGAGCCATCATATGATGCGCCTTGAATCATGACTAACTATGGGGTTGGGTTCGCCAACAGGGAGCAAATTGAGAGGAGCACCTGAAAGATCAGGTCATATCAAACAAGTTAGTGTCAAGCATAAGCCATCAAACTAGTTCGAGGCGTATGCTTCTATGCCTCCCCAGTATAAGTTATACAAATCTTGAAGGAAGCGAAGAGGTAAGTAATCACTATTTACCTTTCATGCACCTCCCATCTAGTTTTACTTTAGAAGTAAGTGTAATGCATGTCCCAAAAGCCAGCATACGCACATGGGATTGCCACTTTTGAGTTTTGATGAAACACCTTTCTCTTGAATGGCAGTAATTGTTCTGCAGAATCCACATAATGAACTTTAAGTCAGAAGATGAACAAGGCAAGGTAACTCACGAATATAAATGCGCAATCATACTTTGAGTTAGTTATAACTGAACCTGCTAACTGGGACGTAGAACTTTTACTACATGAAAAATTACTTTTACTTGGTGGTAGCATAGACTGATCAAGACCATAAACAAATAATCATCCTAATTCGACATTGTACAAAATCTATTTTAGCATTAAGCCGTTCAGAAAAGGCTAAGCAATCATCTTTGCATTAAACCAAACAGGAAGGGAAAACAGGTGGTCAAGTGAGGTAGTAATTCTCATGTTAGTTACACAACCTGTTATCTATATCATATAAAGTAACAAGCACTCTCAACATCCAAAACTGCTATGATAGACAAACATACCAGAGGATGAAATGAAAGTAATGATGCTTCACTGCCATTTACATAGCGCTCTTCCACCCAAATTGTTAATCTCATGAAACACAAGCCAACCAATCACCAGGAAGCCGGCCAATGTGTGCGCAAATGAATTGGCCAATGCTCCGAGGAAGCAAAGCATAAAACCTCTATGACCTGAAAATTTTCCATAATGCAAAGGTTAGGCTAATTATCATATTCCAAGCCGGAAAAAATAATTAAATTGTCTAATATGTTCCAGCAAATTTTTTTGCATGACATTTTCAGAAGATTTGATTCATCACATTGCCTTAAAAGCTTTAGAATGTACACAACTCAAACACAGAAGCAATGGTAAGATATCTCGTAGCTGAAGACAATGGATTTATGTCCTTACCAGTTACCACAAACAAATTGATAGTCCGGGGGGAAATAAATTATAACCAAAACGAAGCTGCCTGCATAAAGCCTATCTCCTGGAACCAAAATATTTGCTTTCCAGTGGAACATACCGTCTGCCAAGGGAATCATAGTTTCCAAAAGAATGCACTTCAGTCATAAAAGAGTAATTGAGTATCCAAATATTAGAAAGCACTTACACAGAATGAAACTCAACGGCAGAAGTCACTTCCAGAAAGTAAGGCATATTTCATCATGAGCAAAACCCACGGGCAGAACAACTTTGCTGACATGAATTCGTGAAACGCTTAAATTCAAATGCCTAAACAACATGGATAACGTCAACCTCGTTGAAAGATTTTTCTTATGGTTATATGACTAAATCATGCGAGTGATGTGAGTTAAAGATATTGGCCTATACCTCCTCTGCCATTTGACATTGAGAATTGAGTCTTACGAAGAAGAATGCACAAAGTTGTCATGAAGGTGGTGGTACAACTCATCAGCGCGAGTCTAACAACAAAAGAGAGGAGTAAAAGAAACAATACGAAGAAGAGAAGCACATACTACGAGTTTACAACTAGTACTGTCAGCAACAGCAAAAATACAGGAAAAAATGAAATAAGACGAGGAGTTGAACGTGTGACCCTCAAGCGATGTGATGTGACTCACATAAAGATGCAGATTAGCAGCTCCAGATCGATGTAATAGCGCTGGTTGCATCAGTCAGACTAAACAAGGGAATAAGTCACCAGATTACAGAAGAAAAAGGATAAAATAGGAGTTGGGAGAGCACAGGTGTTACCTTAGGTTTGGGGTGCTAAAAGGAGATTCTGTTAACTCCTCGATTTGAACCTTCAGATCCTTATTCATATGACGTGTAAATCTGGCAATGTTTTTTTTAACTTCTCGATTTGAACCTTCAAATCGTCACTGATATGACATATATAAAGGAGAAGTGATGAAGTGGGGAGGCCCTCCCTGGGCAGCGATCGGATTTGAGGACAGCTCCAGATCGTTAGTCTCTTGAGAGAAGAAAGGAGATGCAACCCTTAAGGGAGGGACTGCAGACTTCGGCATCCAAAAAATAGCAGGAAAAAACGATATAAGATGAGCAGAGCAGATGCTACCGACCAGTACGAAGAGTTTGAGACCAGAAAGAGTTGAACGTGTGACCTTCAAGCGATGTGATGTGACTCACATAAAGATGCAGATTCGCATCTCCAGATGGATGTAGTGGTGCTGGTTGCATCTGTCAGACAAAACAAGGGAAAAAGTCAGCTCCAGATTACAGAAGAAAAAGGATCAAATAGGAGTTGGGGGGAGAGCTCAGGTGTTACCTTAGGTTTGAGGTGCTAGTAGGGGGGGGGGGAGGTTACGTGTAAATCTCTTAAATTCTCGATTTGAACCTTCAGATCGTCACTGATATCACATATAGTTAGTGTTCCCAGTGAAGTGGGGACGCCCTCCCTGGGCAGCGATCGGATTTCAGGACAGATCTGGATATTTAAATCCTTGAGAGAAGAAAGGAGATGCAACCCTTCAGCCTTCAGGGAGGGACTGCAGACTTCGGCATCCAACAAATTTTTATAACTCTCGGAATATAATGAATCTGAACCTACAATTTTATACATACACATATACATAGAAATCTCACACATACATAGAAATCTCACATATACATAGAAACTGATCAATAAAAATAGAAATTTCAAAATTCACCAGAAATTAGAATAATTCACATGATACATATTCATTTGACATGATACATATACATTTCAAACTTCGCATATACATACAAATCTCACACATACATAGAAATCTCATATATACATAAACCGATCAATAAAAATAGAAATTTCAAAATTCACGAAATTAGAATAATTCACATGATACATATACATAGAAAGCGATCAATAACAACATGATACTAATGTCAATTGCTCTCTGAATCATGTCTCTGAGAACCGGTTTGGTTGATAACTTGTGCTCTCAGATTTTTGGGTGAAAAATTGAAGATTAGATCTTCAATCCAATCACAAATCGGCTAGACAATTAATTTAGCAAGTTAGGCCTCAAACCCTTACCTTCCTAAGCATGCGATAATGAGTATTTTGTGAGAATTTCTAGTATTGTAAGTATTGCGGTATTAGCAAATTTATCAAGATAATCATTCCAAGCAAAATAAACGACCATGAGATAACAATGTCATTTAAGCATAAATAGTGAACAAAGATATGATCTAATATCAAAGTATCTGAGAGGGACAATAGCTTCTTGGACAATGAAGCAGACTAAGGTATGGGTAAACAATACAAATTCACATGTTATAGCCAACAACAAAATGATCTAACCAAGCATTACAGCGGTGAAAGATAATTCACGAAATTAGAATAATTCACATGATACATATTCATTTGACATGATACATATACATTTCAAACTTCACATATACATAGAAATCTCACACATACATAGAAATCTCACATATACATAAAGCGATCAATAAAAATAGAATAATTAGAATAATACACATGATACATATTCATTTGAGCATAAATCTGAACAAAGATATGATCTAATATCAAAGTATATAAACTCATGAACAAGTATTTGTAGCATTGCCTAACAATGACAAGTATAAGGGACATCACAACTAGCATAGTGCTCAAGTTGTTAATTTGTATTGTTCTCGGATAACGGGTTGCCTTAAAGACCGTCCTCGTCACAAGGACAAAAATCATTGACCAATTTGTGACAACCATATTGAAAATAAACAATATTTCAACACTTTAACAGATAAGCGAAATTAGAGAATCTTGATAGCAATAAGGTGATTCCGAACTTACAAAGACAAGATCTAAAGCATACGAACAAGATTCACCGGCATACATATATTAGAATTGACAAGTTAACAAATTAACTACTCAAGTAAATGTCAGTTAAAGATTGTTGTTGTCACAAATGGTCTTGCTAAACCCAATCTTCATCGAACAATAATCCCACTCTTGCAAGGTCCCCAAGTCTTGTAGACTGGCCCTTTGCAAGCTCTTGTGAAGATCAATCACGAGAAAGCGAGAATGATTTAATAAAAGATCATTAAATGAACTAGAAGCGACATGCATACATGTAGCTCGTAATGTTTTAAGTTCATATTTCAATTCAGATCGGCACACAGGTGCAAGCATGAATGTTGGATCGTATTCAAGTGATAAACTAACATGCAAGACTAACGGTCTAAGGCCTAACTCACAGTTAATTATCATACTCATTAAACAACCCATAATCATCACAGAGCACACCAATCAGCGATACTCCCTCGGTCCGAATCAATCCACCGGTCCGAATCAATCCACGGCAAGGATCAAATCGATATCGAGAAAATATTTCAATCTTTCAACTACATACTCCCTCGATCCGAATCAATCGAATGACTTTACCACTTAAACCTAGGTTCGCTTCGGTTCTTGCTCATACAAGAGCGGAGGCTCTCTAGTAGGTGAGAAAACGGAGGCGAGATCGTCGAGCGAGGAGGGCGGCGAGGTCGTCGGAGGCAGCAGTGGGGTCGTCGGGCGCGTGTGAGGTCGTCGGGCGAGGCGATAGTGGCTGTATGCCTTGGCGAGGCAAGCGGCAGTGGGGAGTCGTTGGAGGCGAGAGACGGCGGCGGCAGGAGTCGTTGGAGGCGAGAGGTCGTCGGAGGTCTTTGCAAGCAGCGGGAGGAGGAGAGATTGGGAACAATGGCGGAGTAGCAAAAATTGAGGAAGAGGCGGCGGGAGGATTTATAGGTGCACCATCGGTCCGGTTGGTGTAACCAACGTCTTGATGTCTCACATCGTCACGGTTGGATACACCAACCCAGAGGCCGATGTGTCGACCTCGAGGCCCTAGACACTATCAGTCCCGGTTGAAGACATCAACCGGTACTGATGTGAAGAGTTTATAACACTCAAAATAATTTTGCGCCCTTACTACTCGATAAGAAATCTCTCTGCATACAGGCTATGCAGGCGCTTGGCTGAGCTTTCCCGGCCGTGAGGTCTCGGGTTCGAGCCCCGCTCGCGCCCTCTAGCCTTTCTTTTTTTTCTTTTTTTTATTTGTTGTTTAACGATTGTTTCATTAAATGACTAGCCCTTCTTTTTTTTATTTCTTTGTTTAGCAATTATTTTTAGCTTCTTTTTTTATTTGTCTCACGCCGGTGCTGGTTGGATACACCAAGGGCCGATGTGTCACTCGAGGCCTAGGCACTATCGGTCGGTTGAAGACATCAGCGTGCTTGATGTGAAGTTTATAACACTCAAAAAATTTTGCGCCCTTACTACTCGATAAGAAATCTCCTCCCAGCTAGCATGAGGCGCTTGGCCTGGCTTTCCGTAGTGAGGTCTCGGGTTGAGCCCTTCGCGCCCTCTAACCTTCTTTTTTCTTTTTTTATTTGTTGTTTAACGATTGTTTCATTAAATGACTAGCCCTTCTTTTTTTAATTTCTTTGTTTAGCAATTATTTTTACGCTTCTTTTTTATTTGTCTCACGCCAGTGCAGGTTGGATACACCAACAGGGATGATGTCGACCTCGAGAGCCCTAGGCACTACTCGGTCGAGTTGAAGACATCAGCCGTCTTGATGTGAAGAGTTTATAACACTCAAAAGAATTTTGCGCCCTTACTACTCGATAAGAAATCTCCTCCCTTAGCTAGCAGGCGCTGGCGGGCTTTCGGCCGTGAGGTCTCGGGTTCGAGCCTCGCTCGCGCCTCTAGCCCTTCTTTTTTCTTTTTTATTTGTTGTTTAACGATTGTTTCATTAAATGACTAGCCCTTTTTTTTTAAATTATTGTTTAACGAATTCTTTTTATTTCTTTTTTATTTGTTGTTTAAGGATTGTTTCATTAAATGAATTTTAACCTTCTTTTTTAATTTCTTGTTTAACGAATTCTTTTTATTTCTTTTTTTTATTTGTTGTTTAAGAGTTGTTTCATTAAATTTTAATGAAACAATGGTTAAACAACAAATAAAAAAAAAAATTAAAATTAAAGAAAATTAAAATTAAAATCAACAAACAAAAATAAAAAAAAAAAAATTTGTTAAATGATTAATTAAAAAGAAGGTTAAAATCATTTAATAAAACAATGGTTAAACAACAAATAAAAAAAAAACCAAAAGAATTAGTTAAACGATAAATTTAAAAAAGGCTAAATGAATCTAAAGTGGTAAAAGCATTTTTAAAATTATTTTCAACAATCTAATATAAATTAAAATTTAGATAGTCTTTACAATATTTTTCCAACCATCTAATATAAATTAACATTATAGAAAATTGTAAGAAATAAAGTAATTTTTGCACTCTTATAATTCCATTGCAAATTGTCACCTTGTTATATTAGTACTGAGAGGACTTTGAACAATATTAGTACAATTTGAGCGAGAAAATCTGAACAACGGAGAACCACTAGAAGAATGAGAAACTAGTATGTTAGTAGTCTATTACACCAAAAAGCAAAGCAATCCTTATTTGCTAACATACTTTGCTTTTACAAGTGATCCATCATTATGATCGCGGCGTCGTGAGGAGATTCCTCTGTATCATTGGGACACTAATGTCTCGTCCCCGTGAAAGGAGGACTGACTCGTCGGCCGATTATACTCTTCTTCGTCCGTGGCGCCCTCAACTCAAACAATCCTTCTTTTACGGAAGAACCACGTGGCGCCTTGGTGATCGCTCTTGCTAGTCTTCTTCTTCGCTTTTAGGTTTCTTGTCCATGTCCATCACATAGAATACTGTGTCACATCATTAGCGAAACCTGAGCAGTTCGTCCCTATAGGCCACTTGCTTGAGGTCCACAGTTGTCATACTGTACTTATCGATATCCACGGTGTCGGTTTGACCCATTGCACCAAAGCAGAGGGACTTTTAATGGCCGTACTCGGCTCCAGATCTCCTCTATGAAACCATAGTAGGTGTCTATCTTTCCATTTTGTCCAAGGCATCTATCTGGGCGCCCTTTGTTTTGGTTGGTGCTCTTGTTATCTGGGTTGTCGTGTAAAATATGTACCCATTTATCTCATACCCTTGAAATGATATGATTGTTGTGGGCGGTCCTCGAGCCAAGAGTTTCAATTGTTCATCGTCTGCATGCCTTGCCCTTATGATTGCTTTTGTAACCAAGCGCGAAATGATCCATTTGCTCCTTGTGATCCACTTATCGACTTCTCTGGGTATTGGTAGCGTAGACTCATTTAAGTGATCATAGATATCTGAGCCACTCGAGTTGCTTGTTTCAATCAAGTGAAATGTGCTTGTTTAAATGCAATTAGATAAATCGCTATAGGATTCTTTTCTCCTAAAGTCCTTTTTCGTAGCCTCCCCTCATGGCGTGATCTGAGGATGCCAATCGGATTCGGATCATCAATGTAACTAACACAAAACTTCGATCACCTCCTCGTGCTAACACCTGCGCAATGCAGCCTTACAGCGAGACCGATTCTGAACATACTTCTTTAGGATACCCATGTACCTCTCGAAGGAACATATTGTGGAGGAACACGGTCAGAAATTTCTATCTCTTTAACAATGTGGACCATGAGATGGACCATAATATCAAAAAGGATGGAGGGAAGATCATCTCAAGGCTAACGGACTATTGACCATGTCATCATGCAGACTAGATACCTTATTGATTCGATGACCTTCTGCGACACCGCGTTGAAGAAGCGAACACGCTTTATGATTGTCCTCGTACCCAATCTGGCGAGAATACCTCGCCGCCATCTTTGGAACAAGCTGTGCCATCAACACAAGACAATCATGGGATTTTATGTATGCGATTTTATTCTCTTTCATGTTTATGAGTCTCCTTATGTTTGAGGAGTATCCGAAGGACCTTCACCTTTGTTCAAAAACTTAATCATGTTTTTTCTCTTTCTTGCTCGAGTGTAGCTCATGGGGGTGGAGGTAATGTTGTCATTTCTCTCTCTTTTCGAGATGTAGGTCGTTCACGAGTCCCAATAGTTTGTAGGTCCTTTCGCTTGCAAGTGTATCTTTTGACTTCTGGTACATATCTAGGAAACCTAGTAGGTTCACGCAGACATTCTTCGTGATATGCATGAAGTCCATTGAGTGGTGGACCTCTAAGTCTTTCGATAAGGTAAGTCCCAAAATATTGACTTCTTCTTCCAAATGGCCTTCGTGTGACCTTGTTGGTAGGAGACGGGTTTGCTACGGGACCTTTTCCAAATACTACTTTCGGATCCTTTACCAAAGAAAATACAAGCGTCCTTTGCGATGCATGGGCTTCTTCGTTTTCTCTTGTCCCATCAAAATTCTCACCCTTCCTCATGTGGGTCCTTCATATGGAGGAACCTCACGGTGGCCCATGTACACAACCTTTCGAGAGTTTTTAGGTACTTGCTGTCCGTATCCTCTAAGTAGTGGATCGGGCTTTATATCCTTTGATAGATAGGCCGATAGATTACCAAGTGCAGGCGATCGTTGATGGTTCACGAATAGCAATGCCGCGTGAGTGAAGTGCTCTCTTTGTACTCATCCCATACCGTACACCATCGTTCCACGGTGTTATGAGATCTTCAACCAACGCTTTGAGGTACACATCAATGTCGTTTCGAGTTGCCGGGCCTTGGATAAGCAATGGCATCATAATGTACTTCCGCTTCATACACGACCAAGGAGGAAGGTTGTAGATACATAGAGTCACAGGCCAAATCTTGTGGCTTCTGCTCATATCGCCGAACAGGTTCATCCCATCCGTACTCAACCCAAACCTTATGTTCCTTGCATCCTCGGCAAAGTCCGGGTATGTTCTATCGATTTTCCTCCTTTAGGAGCCATCGACCAAGGTGCCTTAGCCTTCCGTCGTCCTACGGTCTTCCTTGTGCGGTAGCATCATCCGGCATCGCTTTGTTATAAAACGCCTTCAGCAGGGGATTCTGGAAATACCACACCACCTTAGCGAGTTCTCTTCTTCTTCGCTGCCCTCTACCTCACAGGTCATCACGCTGGTCTTATACCGTGAGTTTTGCTGCACCGGACAAGCTTCGAATCCTCATACTCATTGTGATAAAGGATACAATCATTCGACATGCATGCATCTTCTGTACCTCCAACCCCAAAGGCGGAACAACTTGTTTGGCATCGTCGCGTAGTTTGGACGAGTGTGTTCCCCTCTGGAAGTAACTTCTTTATGAGGCATAACAACTCGTCGAATCCTTATCGAGACAATCCATTGGTGCGCCTTCCATTGCATCCAGTTCTAGTGTGATACGCAACTTTTTATGGCCTGTCGACGGTTTGGGTACAACGGTGTTCCGTGGTCCTCCCATAGCCATTGGAACTTTTCGTAATGTCTTTCATCGATGTATTCTCCTCTCCATCACGCAGCATCTGGTCTAGGTCATCATCACCACACTCCCCAATGTATCTTGAAAGAACCGTGTTGACCGGCGTCCAGGGATATTGTTGTCGCCTCTTCTTCTTCACCGTCTTCTGTATAATCTCTTCTTCACCGTGCTTGGTCCAGCAGGTATAGTTTGATATGAAACCTCTTGTGACAAAATAAAATATTGCAGCGTTGTAACAAAATATTGCGTGAAGGAAAAAAAATATTATAATGCGTTCGAAAATTTGGACGTCCAAATCTAAGTCATTTTGTTTATATATTAACAGGAAATCGGACTAGCTAGCTAGGGAAGATCGTGTGGGAGGAGATACTGAGAGGATCGGTTATCGATATAAAAAAATTGTTAAACTATAATCTAATTTATTAAGCAGAGTATTTATTATTCACAATTTGGAAAATAGGCTCGTATAGTTACAACACAGAAACTGAGAACTATCTCTTAATGGTTGTAGACTCGTGCGTAAGGTTAGAAAAACCGTGAAAATGCCAAAAATCTCGGTCAAGATTTCAAATTTTGATCGGAAGCGGAATCTAAAATCCTCATCAAGTAAAAAAATTTAGGAGTGTAGGATAATATAGAAAAAATTCAAAATAATTGAACTTCAATTGCTATATTTGAAAAATCAAAAAATAGAATGAACATAATTGAAACAGTAGCCTTCTTTGTAATTACCAAAAAATTTATGGTACAACAAAGAAAACATGTGCTACCTAGACTAAATTTGGTTAAGATTAAGAGATGGATCAAGGATTTAATTTGTCAAATATTGTGGGTTAGGCAAGGTTAATTGAACCTAGTTGGAAACTTTTTCTCATTTTGCAGTTGTTGTATTGTGTTATGCTGTGCTTATTTTTGAAGTTCTTGTGAAAAGTCTAATGTTCCGTTTTGGTAAATCAGATTAAAGTTAGATAATTTTGTTATCCAATGGTTGTCCTCTAATATTTCATCTCATATCTTTTGTAATACAATAATGCATATGTTTCTAAATTGATTAAAAAATGCTAGCAACATCAAACATCTAAATCAACTTAACCAAATGAGATTATGTAACCCACCGTAATACCAAACATGCTGGATCCCTTAACCTATGATTAAACAAACTATCAAAAAAGATTGGAATAAATTAACCCACTACAATTAAGACTCTCCGAGTTCTTATTTTCTGCTGCTAAATCTGCTGCTCTGCTTAACCTAGCTAACAAATTTTTAGACTAACTAGCTTTGTTGCCAATAGAGGTGGGCACTGAGCTGGGGTATTTTAGGCCGGCACGAGCACTTTGGCTCAGTCAGGACCTCTGACACACACGCAGAACTATTCTAAACGAGCTAGGCTGGCACGACACGGTTGTCCGGGCTGTGCCGGGCCTTGCCAATCGGGCACGATTAGCGGCCCGCTTTAACGCGGCGATCCAGTCATGCTTTCGGTGCACAGCCCAAAATAGCCCTTGCGTGCCTGCGTTGTATGTGTGGGTTAGCAAATCAAGGAGTAAAGAAAGAAAACTCTTGATGGACTAGAGAAAAGGAAGGAAATGCATGCATCGTTGTATGTGTGGGTGAGCAAATCAAGGAGTAAATGCATGACTGCATGCATGTATTGAAAGAACAACCGAATCAAGAAATCGAGAAGAATAAACACATTAGGATTTTGTTTCAAGGAGAAAAAGAAGTCCTAGACAGAGATAAAGAAAGAAATCAATCTGTGGTCATTTTCTTTTGTAGCAATAGTATAAATGGGCGGCACGACCGAAGCTCAAATATACCATGCACAGGAACAGAATGCGAGCCGGCCAGCCGATAACTACTTAGTCACGATGGGCCGTCATGACCTATGCGGTTTAGACCGAAGCACGATAGACCCGGCCAAGCTGGCCCAGCCCGGCATAACGCCCATCTCTAGTTGCCAAACACAAAAACTATGCTAAGCTAACTTACCATGGTTAGTATTAACTAACCTGGTTAATTTAATCTCGAACCAAAACGTGGCCTCACTACTGTTGTAGGTTCAGTTTGGCACGCGTACGTGACATGGAGTGACAAGCACGGCGTGATCTACAGACATGCGCAATATAGGGAGCAGGGAAAGAGATGTTTAAAATTTAAATTGATCATATAAAAATTGTAGGTACTTTTTAGAGGGAACTATCATTAGGATTAGGAGAGAGTAGGGAGGAAAAGATGTTGCCTGGGACTTAAGGAAGAATCTGTCGGAAAGGGGGATATTCCGTACGAATTTTTTTAATCATTCTACGATCCAAATTCTTGTATGGGCACACTTTCAACTCTTTGGCCTAGTAGGTCTTTTGGGCAATTTGGCCCAGTGGCGTATCCAGAAATTTTGAAAGGAGGGGGTTTAAAATTTAAATTGAGATCTCCAAACTAATATATATAGGCAACATATCTAGTGCTAAAAGGTGATTTGGTCTTAATATGCTAAAATCTAACTGGACCCTGGATCAAGTTTTGAAGGTTGAGATTTAACTAACTTGACTATGTGTAAAAGCATTTATGACAATGGGTTGTTTGCCACCTCCAATGTGAAAGCATTAATTGAGTGAGTTGCTTGACCTTCACCTCATTAGATCTCAACCTTCAAAACTTGATCCAATGGTCAGATTAGATTTTAGCATATTAGCTTTGAAATCACCTTTAGCACTAGATATGTTGCCATATATATATATATATATATATATATATATATATATATATATATATATATATATATATATATATATATATATATATATATATATATATATATATATATATTTTTTTCAAAACATAGAACATGTGAGAATGATATATATAATATAAAAATAACACTTATCTAACGATTCGTATATAATGTAAATACGTAACATTACAAAGAAAAAAGCGTAGATTATTACTTCTTAGAGTTGATAGTTGATATTTATGGGTTTTTATGTTATGAAAGCGTTGCAAAATATCTTCCATGTCTATCTTGGAAAATATATCTCGCTCGATGTAGCATACCATGAGATCATTTAACCAATCATCACTTATTTTATTACATAAATCTGTCTTGATAATCTATATTGCCGAGAAAGCCCTTTCAAGCTGTAAATTGTGCTTACAGTAAAACTAATGTTAATTCAATAAGCCTATAGACCAATGGATAAACAACATGCTTTTTGCTTCAACCATCATCACCACGAGACTAGTAAGATCATCACAACTTGAAAATTATTCTCTTCTCAAGTTATCAATGAATAAGTCAAATTGTGCTTCCAAAACCACACGATTATATGATGAGAAATCATCTGAATAAATATCTAATCTCTGGCGTCGGCGTGCTTGGCGTTGGCGTCGATAGCTCGCGAGTCTATGACTCGATGAATGGCAGCTCCACTTCCTAAAACTAAAGGATCTAAGCCTGTATATTGGACGTGGGGGGGCACGGGTGGGGCTCGACCCTGCGCCCCCTTTGAATCGCCCTTGGTTTGGCCCTTGTAATTTGGTGCTCCGTTTCTTCTTCTAAATGCCAATGAATAATCAGTTCTCCTGCTCGTTCATAAAAAACCATCAAATTTTCATTCTACAAACTCTCAATTTATTCATCCACAAACATTCTTTAAAATTCTATGTCACACTCGATACCCCCTTCTTATATGTAGCAGCCTCCCAAATTGGATTAGAGTTTTGTAAGATACTGAGCAGCGTGCGATGAAGAAAATAAATCTCTAGATAGAATCAAAATAACGGTGATGAAGCAACCACAACAAGAGAGGAAATATTTAGCGAAGCTGACTGCAAACTCTTTAAGTATAATCTCAAAAGAGTATAAAGGATTGCC
Source organism: Guadua angustifolia (assembly GCA_036346375.1). Taxonomy (NCBI): domain Eukaryota; kingdom Viridiplantae; phylum Streptophyta; class Magnoliopsida; order Poales; family Poaceae; genus Guadua; species Guadua angustifolia. The sequence goes on from JAYEVE010000488.1 coordinate 34,170, forward strand.
TATCACAACCCTCTCAAATCTTTTAGGACTATTGAATCCTAGCCCTATACAAGAATATAATGCTAAAGAATAACCTAACCTCTGATCCTCTCGTGTGCCTTTTGCTTTGGTTGAGTTGGTTTATAGCTTCTTAGTTGCTTAGGGTTTAGATAACCCCCTTAGTACTCTTCCAAGACAAATTGGAATCCTAATTCGAAAAAAATAAAAATTCTAATCACATTAGGATTCTAGCACATATTTTCAAATCCTAAAGGACCCGATATAAGTCATCGTAATTAACATTCTATTTTTCAAATGAGTCCTATGAAGCAGGATGTGTTTGACATGAGTCAGTTTTCTTTTTCCTTTTTTTTCTCTGAGATCGGATGGATCATGCATTGATGTTCCAGTTGTATTATAATTTATAGGCTGGAAGGTACATCACTTTGTAGGATCTGACCTTTATTTTCTGCCGTGTAGGTAGGTTGCCAGAATATAAAGCTTACAGGGAAAAAAACGATCCACTGTTTTTCTTTTTTAAAAAAGAGGTTTGGGTCTTGCCATTTCTTTTCGTTGTTGCACACTTACGTGTGCAGTCATCAACTCATCATTGTCAATCATCCATATTACCAACAAAATTTTATTGCATAATCATTGTTAGAAGAAAATTTTCAAAAGTAAAGGTATGCATAACTTTTTAAGAAAAATAAGGGCTTTTCTTTGCAAAGAGATAGTTTCATTGATCAAATCGTGGATATTAGAGATAATATGAGATCCGGGGACATTCTCGCGTCATCGCGAACTCTCCCGAATTGAGTATTTTGCCCTCTCCTAGTCCTAGGCACCTCTTCTGATCTCTTCTTGCATTCTCTCATTTGTTTGATTCAGCGCTTCAAGCGCACTAAGTTGCAGGTTCATCGAGCCTGCTCCTCGCCCGACTCCTATAGGTCTCGGCCCCGAGCGAAACCAACCTTCCACGGACAACGCCGACGCCTGCACGCCCGTAGTGCTTTTGATTTTGCAAGGCCCTTGTTAGCTCGTCTTCTCCCCTGCTTGGCACAAAGCTACCCCTGAAGTCTCCTCGATGGATCTGCATAAGCCTCCGCCACATCTCTTAGCACCTCCCCAAACACAAAGATTGCCGTTATCATCAAGGGTGCCGCCAGAGCATAAAACCAATGCTTTGCTCGCAGCCAATCCGTTGTAAGGGTGCGATACCCTTCTAGCAGGTCCCGCTCTCTTCTCCCATTTTGGTATTGATGGCGGTAACCACCCAAGGAAGCCTGGTGATAATTCTTCTTCAGGCATTCAAATTTTATTCTTCTCACTCAAACTTTGACCTTCGTCCAAGTCTTGTATTTCACAAACGCATTCAGTTGATCTTGCAACTTTGGGTGCTTGTTGAAGCCTGCGTTCGATTCTTCTTGATATACTTCGTTCAAATTTCTTTTTATAAGTCCGAATGCGACTCGCCATCTTCTTGAGAGTGTAACTCTTCACTTCTCTTCGGTCCCCTTGGGGAAGGTGAATGTCTCCTTCACATCGCTCCAAAGCATGTTCTTCAGATCTTGAGGACTGATCCCATTTTGCTATACTAATTGCCACGTGGTCCCTAACGGACGCCGCATGCCGAATTGAACGCCAAGCGCCCGAGGGTGCAAGAGGCTCACGTCTCGACTTTGATAACATGTCTTGCCTTCTTCTTCTTGCTTGGACCCCGGGACGTGATTGCTGCTCGGTTGACCGACCGAAAGCATGGTACAATCATGAACGGGTCGATGTTGGCTTAGCATGGTAGTGGAACCGACAATCATGAACGGATCGATTGTTACCTCGTCGGCCTCATCGCGGCTCTGCACCTCATCGTGCTCGCACCTCATTGGCCTTTGGTATTCGGCGACCATGAGGGCGGGTGCAAGTTCACTGCCTCATGATCATCACCTCCCGCAATCAAACTTCTCATAAATTCTTCTTCGCCCATCGCCGCTTCTAGGCTAGAAGAAGCACTAAAATTAACGAAAATAGATCACATTTCATGTAAAGTCGATGGTACTACTCTAAACGGCGGAAGACAAGTGGGGAAGAGACGATAGAGAGGATGGGCCGCGACGAAGATGTTCCGATGTAAATCAGCCAAATACTATCGACAAGTATACTTATACGATGGTAATTTTGCTAGAGTTGAGAGGAAATCAAGTGATGTTGTGACCTCATGCTACAAACACGTGCACATGTAACTTTAAAATGATACTTATACATTAGAAAAAATTCATATGATACATATACATCTCAAATGAAAAAATAATATGAAAAAATTCATATATTCTTAAGAATATATTTGCTTAATAAAAATAATGAATCATTCTTATTGCACACTAAAATGATTTAAAAAAAGCCCTCGCAAGTTCAAGAAGCATGGATGTGACGAGAGCGTCTGTACACCGAGAGGAAGCCATGAGGAGGCAGGCTCGCTTGAAATGGACTTGGTTGCTGCTTCTTCGGCAACCATCGTCCATAGGCTTCCTCCCGCCCTCTTCTTCATTGATCCGAGTACTTACCTCGACCGATAGGTCAGTCTCTTAATTTACTGCGCCAATGAGTGACGATAATCATGTGATCCAAAGGAGTGATCAAAACATCAAGTGTGTATTGGAGTCTACATCGATCTCAGAACCATGTATGCATGCTCCATTGATCTTCAGCCAAAACCTGAGTTGGAAGAAGCTCGCAGTCTCACAGACGTGCAGTGCAGTGCTCCGTCTCACAGGCGAAGGCGACGAGGACGCAACCGTCGCTAGCTGTCGGGGATGGTGCCACCGATGTTGGCCTGTTCGGAGCCATCATATGATGCGCCTTGAATCATGACTAACTATGGGGTTGGGTTCGCCAACAGGAGCAAATTGAGAGGAGCACCTGAAAGATCAGGTCATATCAAACAAGTTAGTGTCAAGCATAAGCCATCAAACTAGTTCGAGACGTATGCTTCTATGCCTCCCCCCCCAGTATAAGTTATACAAATCTTGAAGGAAGCGAAGAGGTAAGTAATCACTATTTACCTTTCATGCACCTCCCATCTAGTTTTACTTTAGAAGTAAGTGTAATGCATGTCCCAAAAGCCAGCATACGCACATGGGATTGCCACTTTTGAGTTTTGATGAAACACCTTCTTGAATGGCAGTAATTGTTCTGCAGAATCCACATAATGAACTTTAAGTCAGAAGATGAACAAGGCAAGGTAACTCACGAATATAAATGCGCAATCATACTTTGAGTTAGTTATAACTGAACCTGCTAACTGGGACGTAGAACTTTACTACATGAAAAATTACTTTTACTTGGTGGTAGCATAGACTGATCAAGACCATAAACAAATAATCATCCTAATTCGACATTGTACAAAATCTATTTTAGCATTAAGCCGTTCAGAAAAAGGCTAAGCAATCATCTTTGCATTAAACCAAACAGGAAGGAAAACAGGTGGTCAAGTGAGGTAGTAATTCTCATGTTAGTTACACAACCTGTTATCTATATCATATAAAGTAACAAGCACTCTCAACATCCAAAACTGCTATGATAGACAAACATACCAGAGGATGAAATGAAAGTAATGATGCTTCACTGCCATTTACATAGCGCTCTTCCACCCAAATTGTTAATCTCATGAAACACAAGCCAACCAATCACCAGGAAGCCGGCCAATGTGTGCGCAAATGAATTGGCCAATGCTCCGAGGAAGCAAAGCATAAAACCTCTATGACCTGAAAATTTTCCATAATGCAAAGGTTAGGCTAATTATCATATTCCAAGCCGGAAAAATAATTAAATTGTCTAATATGTTCCAGCAAATTTTTTGCATGACATTTTCAGAAGATTTGATTCATCACATTGCCTTAAAAGCTTTAGAATGTACACAACTCAAACACCTCCTTTATATGCCCTTCGAAGATAGAGACAAACCACACCTTCCTCCAGCAACTCAACTATATCGCGCCAACAGTTTCGGTACCGTTGATAGTCCTTGAGACTTGAATCTAATATTTGAGGCACGTGACAAAAACAACTCAAACCTAAATTAGAGATTAATGGGCCAATTCAAAGTAGCACTAAATCGCTGTAAGCTAAAAGACATTACACTACAGAACAAGAAGTAAACATGTAGCAATGAGAAAGAAGACCCGACCCTTGTTAAATTACATCGAGTATTATGTACCAGGAATGGGATATTCTCTTCTCAAACCACCTGGTAAAGGCATGACGACGGGGAAATGGGCGTGAACCCGTCTCCAACGTCATTAGAGACAAGTTGTTTAAATTTGATTGAATATGAGACTAAGAGATATCAAATATCAGGTATTGCAGGTACATTACTTCCAGAATTCATACATTTACATAAAAATTCTATTAATTACATCTCTTTGCGAGAAAACCTCTGATTAAGAATTCCAACATAAAGCTTACACCAATTTGCAACATATGACATTACAAAAATATAAAAAGAAGAGTCTTCAATCTTGGCATCGACGAATGCTTGCTCGGGGATATTTTAATTGCTTTTACATTAATCAAAATTTTGTTTGGTGAATAGTATTCATTTTGCTTTATCGAGACTTTACTCATTTTTTTATAATAGTTTGTTATTAATTAACCATCAATTTATTTAGCCACGATTGTATCGGACTCACGTGTATATGGGCTATGATGATTTTTTTTATCAATATATGCATGCAGCCGACTGTACTTTAACTGAGTTATGCATGCTTGAATGGGCCTCACTAATTATCATTCATAATTAAATGAAGAAAGTAATTAGCACATGTACACTGCAACGCTTTGATTTATTTTAATTGCAGTCTACACGTATAGGGATGGATGTGCACGACAGTTTGCGTGATTTTTTCTTTGTGCCGAGTCTTCATGGGCTAATTGTATAATTCAATTTTTTTTAGCAATGCCATTTCCCATTGCGTTGCATGCATGCATGTATTTGGGATGCAGTAGTTCTAGTGGACATGGGTTAGTGGCAATTATCTTTTGCTAATTTGAGTAATTGGAATGGTAATTATCCTCTTGATGCATGCACTAATTTTAGCATCTTCTTTGGTCATGTTCGCTGCACGTTCATGCATGTATGCAGGACATGGCTTTAGTGTGGTTCCTTTCCCTTTTGTTTTCTTTGTTAATTTGATGATCCATTAATTAGTGTTTAGCTCGTACATGCATGAGCATGGCCACGATATGATGCATGGCCGTGGCCGTGGGCAAGTGGGAGGTTGCGGCAACTTGACTGGGCTATCAATCCAACATGCAGCAAATGCTATCTTCACTAATTAGCACCTTAATTAATTAACTCTCGCATGCATGCAGCCTGGATGTAAACTAGTATATGCTATTATCCCTAGTGCATGTAACTAGCTACGATGCTATTTCCTTTGCGACATGGGAAATGCTATATATGCATGCATATTTTGGCTGGCGTATAAACCCAACAGAGTGCTTAGATGGTTAATTAGACAATCACGCATGCATGTTTAGTATTCATTTTCATGGAGCCCATATGCATAATTAGACCTGTAAATTGGGCGGACTCAAATGGGCTAGCTCGAGCACGGCACGAAATTATTGACCAAAACCGACCGCCCAAAGCATTACGGGACGGGCAGCACACCCAAATCTTTGGGCTGGTGGGCCTTAAATTGCAACCGATGGGCCCGCGCGACCGCGACGGTCCAACTAATTGGATATCACCAATTATACACTTCCGCTACTAATTCGGCCACGGTGGCCACACTAGATAGTGATTAATTATTGGCCAAGAGTAGTTGGCTAATTAGCTTATGACCAGATAGTGATGGGACGAGAGAGAGAGGGCAAGTCTGCTTCAATCAATCTAGAGTAGGCTGGGCGTGCTTGGGCAACCGACCGATGATGGCCGACGGACTTTAGTGCGGGCGGGCGAAAAAACCATTTGGGCCAGCGGCCGGCCCGATGATGTAGCCGTCTGCGTCTTTGGCGTCTGAAGCGGCAACGCGATGGGCTTGGGCGTCTTGGCAGGCGACCCATAATTCAGGTCTATGCATAATGTGGCCTTGTAGAATTTATCATTTATTTAGTCCGTGTTACTACTCATGACATGGTATTCGTGAATATAGAACCCATATTGAGCATAACGAGACAAAGTTTAATTGATTGATGATTTTCTATGTATTATTTTCTTTTGGGCGTATACCGCCCGCGATTCGTTTCGCTTTAAGGGACCGAATCTAGGAATCGAGGTCTTGTATCTTCTCACCCTTGATTCGTTTCCATGCGTGAGGACCGATCCTAAAAGCGAGGATATGATCACTTGTTCTTGAATCCGTATCCACTACGGGACCGAACTAGGAATGAGGTCTTGGCCTTATCGTTTCCATGCATAGGGACCGATACTAAGAAGCAAAGATTTTGTATCTTAAGCTCGGCATCCGTATCCACTACGGGACCAAACTAGAGAGTGAGGTCTTGATACCTCTCACCCTTGATTCGTTTCCATACATAGGGGCCGATACTAAGAAACGAGGATATGATAGATCACTCGCTCTTGCATCCGTATCTATTACGGGACCGAACTAGAGAGTGAGGTCTTGAGGAGAATACATCTTGACTTGGGCGGAGGAGGATGGGAGGAAGAAGAAGCACCTTGGCTTGTACCATTTGATCAAACCCAAAGGCTAAGGAAGAACATGATTCTCACCTTCTTTTACCTTCTTCTCTTCTCCCAATGGCAGCTTGTTTGCTCTCCTTTTACTTTGGTTTCCTCTCAAGTGTTTGCTTGCTTCCCCCAAAAGTTCTCTCCTCTAGAGTCCCCTCTCGATCCCCCGCTAAAATGCTTTTCTCCTTTACCTGCACCCTCTATTTATAGAGAGTTCGCTTCCTAGAGAGGTTACAGCAACTGCCTTTTTATGCATGCGTGCAGCAGCACCTGCTTCGTATGGACGCAGCAGCGACTGCTATTTTCCTTGCACGTATGCGGATGCATGGATGTGGTTCAGTCTTACTCCTGCACGTACGTATGAACGTGGCCCAACTTCCCTCTGAACCGCGTGCTGGTTGCGTGCGAGACGTGAGATTTGTTCCTTCGTGCACGTATGTGGTTTAACTTCCGGCCCTCCGTATTGCGCATTTCTTCTGCTCAATATGTGCTTGCATGCATATGCATGTGGCTGAGATTAGCTAATTGATTAGTGCATGCAAGCCTTATCCCACGCATGCACTAGCACTACCTCAAAGTGACGTGGGATTTTCTTTCCTGCCTTCTTTCTTTACTTGATGGATCCACTAATTAATTACTTAAGCAAGGAATATGGTTTATATGTATGCAGCCCATTGTGCTATCATTGACTGACCGGTGGGTCCAATCAAATAATTAGTTAGTTGATTAGAAAAGCTTCTAATAACTCATGCATGCATGCACATGACCATGGCGGCACGCTTGTATTCTTTCGGACGCAGTTAGCATAGCTCACGGCACCATTTTTTAAAAAAATTAATTGGCGATGCATAAATTATTTGGCTTGTAAGCACTTAATCCGTGCACATATGTGTAGCGACCCCATTTTTGATAAATAATTATCAATAATAGGCTCCTGTGCACCAGTGCTAGTCCACTGGATCGAAGCTAGCACACAGGTTTACAATTTGACATCACATCCATACATGATATTATTACAAGCTGTAGCAGTAATTTAAGTTCATACAAGCATATTACGGTCCAAAAACTTATAACAGCAGCGAAGCATTATTTATCTTGTAGTTTGCCCCATAACCCGAGCAGAGACAAGGTAAAATCCTTAGAAAAGGCGTCATCGTTATCCCGTGATTCAGCGTCATAAACATAAGCGGGAAATCAAAGTCATCACCTAAAATAATGTTGATAGCAAGATTGAGTACATTGTGTACTCGGCAAGACTTGTAGTGTTTGACAAATGCAATATAAATAAAATGCAGGTTATAACAATGGAGAAGTTTCTCGGATATTTTGCAATTGCTCAAATAAATCATAACATATGTAGATTGAAATCGAGACTTTGCAAAAGAGCAGTTTCGATGGTAGCAAAATATTAACAAGACATTCAATATCATAGCATAGTCTCCCTGACTAAATTAATCCATTCTTATGCCATCCCCTGGCATACACATACTTCAAAAGTCAAAACAACCATTTCCTATCAAATCAAATTTTGAAACAATAAAGTCTAGCTATGTGATGACATCACCAAGTGCCTTTGACCACAGTAGCGGCTAATTAATTAGATTCATACTCTGCGAGTTGTACAACTTTACCCACAAGACATGAC
>JAYEVE010000685.1:0-44675 GCA_036346375.1 Guadua angustifolia
CGAACAAGTGGATTTTATGAAAGTTTGCCCCAAAGCGAAACACTCAGAAGACACGGATTGCACTCCTAAGTGTTGTCGGACTTGTTGGAGCTTGTTTGGTTGATTTTGCTTTGATGTTAATCTCATACATATCAAGATCCAAAGCAGGGTATTTTAGGAAAGTGTTCTCGGGTGAAACACCCGAAAATGCAAGTATTGCACTCCTAAGTGTTGCGGTCTCATTGGAGCTTGTTAATGCGGCGATTAGCATTGGTGTTAATTTCATTCTATTCGGGATCCGAACAAGTGGAATTTATGAAAGTTTGCCCGGCGATACACTCGGAAAATGCTGGGACTACACTCCTATGTGTAGTCGGACTTGTTGGAGCTTGTTTGATCGATTTTGCGTTGGTGTTAACCTCATACATATCAAGATCCAAACTAGTGGATTTAATGAAAGTGTTCTCGGCGAAACACTCAGAAATGCATGCGTATTGCACTCCTAAGTTTTTGCGGTCTCATTGGAGCTTGTTTGTATCGATCGTTTAGCGCATTGATGTTAGTTTCATTCAATTAAGTGATCCGAACAAGTGGATTTTATGAAAGTTTGCCCGAAGCGAAACACGGTCAGAAAATGCGGATTGCACTCCTAAGTGTCGGAGGTCTCATTGGAGCTTGTATCGATCGATTCAGCGTTGATGTTAATTTCATTCAATTAGGGATCCGAACAAGTGTATTTTATGAAAGACTCCCCCTGGCGAACACTCCGAAAACTCACGGATGGCACTCCTAAGTGTTGTCGGACATGATGGAGCTTATTTGGTCGGTTTCACTTTGATGTTAATTTCATAAATTTGAGATGCAAGCGGTGGATTTTATGAAAGTTCGCATTGACGCTGAAACACTCGAAAATACACGGATTGCACTCCAAAGTGTGGCCGGTCTCGTTGGAGCTTGTTTGATCGGTTTTGCTCGGATGTTAATTTCATTCAAATCGGGATCCGAACAAGTGGATTTTATGAAAGTTTGCCCCAAAGCGAAACACTCGAAGACACTGGGATTGCACTCCTAAGTGTTGTCCGGACTTGTTGGAGCTTGTTTGGTTGATTTTGCTTTGATGTTATTCTCATACATATCAAGATCCAAGCGAGGGGATTTTAGGAAAGTGTTCTCGGTGAAACACCCGAAAATGCACCGTATTGCACTCCTATGTGTTTGCGGTCTCATTGGTGCTTGTGTCGGCCGATTGCGCATTGGTGTTAATTTCATTCAATTCGGGATCCGAACAAGTGGAATTTATGAAAGTTTGCCCCGAAGCGATACACTCGGAAAATGCACCGGACTACACTCCTATGTGTTGTCAGACTTGTTGGAGCTTGTTTCGGTCGATTTTGCGTTGGTGTTAACCTCATACATATCAAGATCCAAACTAGTGGATTTAATGAAAGTGTTCTCGGCGAAACACTCGAAAATGCCGTATTGCACTCTAAGTTTTTCGGTCTCATTGGAGCTTGTTTGTATCGATTAGTTTGCGCATTGATGTTAGTTTCATTCAATTTGTGATCCGAACAAGTGGATTTTATGAAAGTTTGCCCCGAACGAGCAGTCAGAAAATGCGGATTGCACTCCTAAGTGTTGGAGGTCTCATTGGAGCTTGTCGATTCGATTCAGCGTTGATGTTAATTTCATTCAATTGGGATCCGAACAAGTGTATTTATGAAAGTCTCCCCAAAGCGAACACTCAGAAAACTCACGGATGGCACTCCTAAGTGTTATGGGACATGATGGAGCTTATTTGGTCGGTTTCACTTTGATGTTAATTTCATAAAGTTCGAGATGCAAGCAATTGGATTTTATGAAAGTTCGCCTTGGCGAAACACTCGAAAATATACGGATTGCACTCCAAAGTGTGGCGGTCTCGTTGGAGCTTGTTTGATCGGTTTAAGCTCGGTTGTTAATTTCATTCAAATCGGGATCGAACAAGTGGATTTTATGAAAGTTTGCCTCAAAGCGAAACACTCAGAAGACACAGACGGATTGCACTCCTAAGTGTTGTCGGACTTGTTGGAGCTTGTTTGGTTGATTTTGCTTTGATGTTAATCTCATACATATCAAGATCCAAGCGAGGATTTTAGGAAAGTGTTCTCGGGTGAAACACCGAAAATGCACCGTGTTGCACTCCTAAGTGTTGCGGTCTCATTGGTGCTTGTGTCGGCGATTCGCATTGGTGTTAATTTCATTCTATTGGGATCGAACAAGTGGAATTTATGAAAGTTTGCCCGGCGATACACTCGGAAATTGCCGGGACTACACTCCTATGTGTTGTCGGACTTGTTGGAGCTTGTTTGATCGATTTTTGCGTTGGTGTTAACCTCATACATATCAAGATCCAAACTAGTGGATTTAATGAAAGTGTTCTCCCGGCGAAACACTCGAAAATGCACCGTATTGCACTCCTAAGTTTTGCGGTCTCATTGGAGCTTGTTTGTATCGATTGGTTTTGGCATTGATGTTAGTTTCATTCAATTAAGTGATCCGAACAAGTGGATTTTATGAAAGTTTGCCTCGAAGCGAACAGTCGAAAATGCGGATTGCACTCCTAAGTGTCGGAGGTCTCATTGGAGCTTGTATCGATTCGATTCAGCGTTGATGTTAATTTCATTCAATTCGGGATCCGAACAAGTGTATTTTATGAAAGTCTCCCCCGGCGAACACTCGAAAACTTACGGATGGCACTCCTAAGTGTTGTGTAACATCCCAAAATTTGGGTTTTCAATTTTTTTTTATTAAATTAGCTTTCCAAAATTTTACATCAATCTTATTTGATTAAAAAAGCTTAATTTAGAATTTTCTAAATCTAAAACAATTTAATGTGCCTTCATGTGCATCAAGTAATTTAAAATTTAGTTTTTTACAGTGTTCTTTGTATCTCGAAATTTCTCAAATTTGAGATTTGCTAAAATTAATTAAAATTATTAATTTAAACATTTGGATGTTAATTGGATTTTTAATTTTGAATTATTAATTGTTAAAGACAATTCTATATCAAATTCAATTCAAACCTTTCCTTTGAAATTCCATTTAAATTCAAAATTTGGATTTCCTCGGTTGTTCTATTTAACCTGGCCTCCATATCCTTCCGAAATTGGAGTTCAATCTTTTTCGTCCTTAAGTCGAATTTCCAACTCAGGTCCTTATTCGAAATTTCACCCGAGTTCCAAAATACTCAAAAATCTCAAAATTCATATAATTAGGTTCCAAATATTCTAAAATGATTTTGGGAATTTTCCAAGATTTATAGAATCCTTTGTTATTTTATCTCTCGCGGTCTTTCGTTAAATCGATATATTCGTCCGAATTGTCTAAATTCCAAAACTCATCTAAATTCAGTGAAACCAATTTTATTGGGTTCCAAATAATCTCTAGTATTTTTATGAATTTTTCTATGATTTTAGATCATTTTTGCTATTTTATTCCTCGCGCTTTGTCCTCCATTCTTCTGACCAATGACAAAAAGCGACACGTGGCCTTCCACTGTTCGTCTTCAACCTCCAGCAGCTGGCACTGTTCACGCGTAGAGTCCCCATGCTGGCTCAATTTTCAAAACCCATATCTCTTAGCATACCGCACCAAATCGAGTGAAATCTGAAGCGTCGCGACAGCGTCATGATGGGGAACAAGTTCCAAGTCATTGCCCGTCCTGAATTCGCGCGTAGCAGCAGCAATTACGCGTTAAAGGCAATTCATTGCTCGGCCCATATCTCAGGCTTCTCTCCACTTCCCGACGCGTGCGAGTACTCAAAATGAGGCGTCTTGATGCCTCTATCCCGTGCTCACCTTGCCCAGTTGATGCAACATTGTTTCCCCTTCAAAACTCGAAGAAAACCCGACGCCGACGTCCTCCAAAGACACCGGCGAGCCATCTTTTGCTCGGTGAGTTTTCGGGTAATCCGACCGCGTCACTTTGTGCCTTTTGCTTCCGTGATCACAACCATCCTGTCGGATTTGATTTTCGTTGCAGTTTGACCCCGAATTTCAAGTTTGTTAAATTCGTCGGTCGTCGCTCCGTTCGTCGTCGATTTCTCCCAAACCGGTAAGTCCCAATCAAATTCCTTTTAGATGTAGCCTAGTATGATCCTTCTCTCGCCGTGCTCTCGCTAGTTTTGAGAAATTCCGCGTTCTATCGTGTTTTTTGGCGCCATGCCATTCGGGCTGTTTTTGGTCACTCCGTTCGTCCATGCGCCGCTGCCCTAAGCCTCCCGTGGTCGGCCGTCGTGTCCTGACATCCCCTCACCTTGCCGCCCCACCCCACCCAGCACGCCCTTCCCGCCGCCGAGCCTCGCCGCCGCCGTGAGTTTCGAGCGCCGCCAAGCCGTCGTGGCGCCGCCTCTCGGTGCTCCTCCGGCCAAGCCGCGTCCTCCCTGCGTTCCCTGAGCCCGGGCGCCTCCATGCGCATGCCGCCTTGTCCGACTGCTGCCCCTCGCCGGAGCACCGCGCAGCCCACCGTTGCCGCCCGGCGCCGCCGGTGCCTTCAAATCCTCCGTTCACCGTTCCGTCACATGCTCCGGCACGCGTCGTCGTCCTCGTTCTATATTGTCACTTCCTTGCTTGTGCCATGCCCTCTAGCTCGGTATTGTGTGTGCAAGAAACCTCTAATGGAGCTCTGAAAAACAGCCAGGAAACAGAAGAACGAAGCACTGTAGCGATGCTACAGTGCAATTTCTGAATTCAGGATTTTCTTTCTAGTCAAACTTCGTTTGATCCGTTCTCCTCCATCGAACTCGGAATCGGTGATTCAAATTCCTAAATTCATCTAAATTCAATACCTTCCTGCCAGTATTATTTCTGTAATTTTTAGAATTTATTTGTATTTCAGCTAATTAATTGTTGCTCCGTTTTGCGTGTAAACCGCCTTGTCATCGCCAAATCCGGCAATATCGTTGAGTTAAATCTCGTCGCGTTCTCTGCGATGGACACTCCCCTTTGCTGTTGCATCTACGAAATTCTTTTTTATTAAATGCGGCCGACCGCCTTTTGCGCCGTCGTAGCGTCGTCTTGTGCCGCCAACCATTTTGGTTCGTTGTGGCCGTGTCATGACCTCGCTGCCCTATTTTTCAATCGATGGTTGCCACCTTGTAATCTCATATGCGTTCCGTCGCCGCTTCACCTTCGCCGTTAATGTTTGCCGTTGCGCTCCGCCGTTAACATTCCGCCGTTAACATTCGCGTTAACGTTTCCGTTGCGTTTCACCGTTAACGTTCCGCCGTTAACATTCCGCCGTTAACGTTTTGCCGTTAACGTTCCGCCGTTAACGTTCGCCGTTAACGTTTACGTCGTTAACCTCCGCCGTTAACGCCTCTCATCGCGGCGTGCATTCAAGTAAAGGCCCTAGTGCGATGTCATCATCTTTTCTATCGCCTTGATGTGATCTAGCCCTATCACCTTGAGTTTAGCCCGTCCTCTTATCATCGCCCGTCTTGTCATCATGCCGAGCCTTTTCGCCGATGTATGGTGAACTCTATCAAATCGCGGTGGATGTTGACCCGCTTGTTCTTGTCTTATCTTTGAAAATCTAATCGCCATTGATTGGGAAATCATTCATGGACTTGGTCAATAGACCATTGGCCCATATGTTAACATCTGTCTAGTCGAGATAATTAATCTCGAAGGATATTCACGGAATATACTCCGTTCTTTCATGATTATCGATTCGTAACCTTCTCGATAAATCTTCGAAGAAAGCACGTTACATTTCATTCAATCTTGATCAAATTCAATCCCTTTCGTTCGATTACCAATCTAATCTTAATTTGGAGTTTATTTGAATTGCCTTTTGAAATTGTTGTATTTGTGCTTCTTTATCGTTAAATAGCGTAAGCGGAGAAGTTAGAAGTAGGTGAAGGGCGAGGAATCGAAACGATTCGATTGAAGAGCCAAAGATTGAGAAAGCCGAAGATCAATTATAAAGAGTAAAAAGCGATTTATAGCAAGTGCCGAACAAGTTGTGCTTTGATCATATTGCTCCCGGTTTTACAAATTTACTTTGATTCAAATTATTGCATGCTAGTTCAAGATTAAAATGAATTAAATTAATTTGGGGATTAGTTATTCAACCCAATTGCTCAATATCACCTTGCCATGATTATTTATGCGCCATAATTCATTTGTCACCCTAAGATGGTTGATTATTAGTTGGTTGTTATTACTTACCAGCGTGGGTTGGTTAGGCAGTGTATAATTGCTTAGCCATGCCACGCAACTCATGCCTTACGAAAATAAAGGATATCTTGATTAATGGATTATGAAATGTGTTTGTGAAATGGTGTGGCGTGTTGCCACACGATAATGTTGATATGTGGAACGAGTGGTTCTACATGGATGTTGAGTTGTTGTTGGCATTGTGTTGCGCAATAATCAAGCTGGGGTGGTAAAATGTTTTAGGCCAAGAGGCAAGTGGCAAAAGTGGCATTTGATATGTCACTTTGGTATTTAAGCGGTGTTGTTGGTAAATTATGAGATGAATCTTGTTGGTGAATTATGTGATGGTATTGTTGGTGAATTGTTTGGGGTAGTCTTGCCTTGGTCACCTAAGGACTTCACCTTGCAAGCCTTTGAACGAGTCACTTTCGTACAACCACATATACATTATGGGACGGACCTAGTTTAGTAGGATTACGATATCTCACCTTTGATACCTCGGGGTGGCGATCACTCGAGGGTGGTATATGGGGGAGCATACGTTGCTGTGACTTGGTACCCATCCAGCGGTGTTCGTCGGTCCTATATTTCGAGTGAGGAAGTGATAGTGAAGGCAACACGGAGAGGTTCCTAGGTTGAGCTAGAAGTTTACGAAGGCTTTGTTATGATCACTCATTAGCATCTTGTTGTATGGCGATTCACGGTGGCGTGGTGAGTTGATTGTATCTTGTGGGTAAAGTGTACAACCTCTGCGAGTGTAAAAACTATTGAATAGCCGTGTTCACGGTCTTGAACATTGCTCGGGGATTACTGGTCAAGGGGTAGAGTTTTGAAAATGAAATGAGGTTGGGAATGTGGACATTGTGATATGGAAATTGGTTAAGGATGAGAAATACTTTACTTGAGAATGATTACTGAAATTTATTATGGATATTACTTGTTTTTGCTTTTCAATCTATTTATGATATTCATTTGGAAATCTTTGCTTTATTGCAAAAGAACCATTAGCCATTCCTTTGGAATAAGCCCATGCAGTAATAGAAGCGCATTACATGCATGACTTGTTGAGTACGGTTGTGTACTCACCCTTGCTACAAAACATCACCCGGTTGAGGAGAAGTCCTTGTCTTGAAGAAGGAGAAGTTACTGTGAAGAAGGCGAATATCTAGGAGTTGAACCTTGTCAAATGCGTGGTATTTTGATGGGATTCACAAGCGTTCTTCGTTCATTGCTATTCGTTTTACTCGAGTTGAAGCCATCTGGGCTTCCTAATTGTAAGATTGACCTTAAGGTTGTTCAACTTGTTATATTAAAAGATGAATTCCTTTATTTATTATTCATTTTGTATGTTTGTGATATTCATCTTTGTTAGCTGTGGGCACTAGCGATTGATCACGGGACTAGTCTTTGGAAAACGAAGGGTTTCGGATTGGCTTAAGTCGGGTCCCGACGAAGATAGTATCGAGCATATCTTGTTGTAGGTCTTGACCCTAGATAGTTTGGCGTTCTTTAAGAACTTCAAAATTATTTTCTAAAAGAAAAATTTAACTTGAAGAATAACAAGTTCTTAACTTATCTTATTCTTCCATTCCTTTCCCCTTTTCTTTGAAATTTCTATCTTTCCCGCCGATTTAAGTTGAAAATCTCACCTCGGTAAATCTTGAATAGATATGATGTTTCACACTTTAGGAGAAAGCCTTGGATGCCGTTGCTGAATATGAAGATCGTGAAGGAAGATGAATCGCTGGAGCTCAAGGAAAGAGTCTTGGATGAAGTATTCCGGAAGGTAGAAGAACCCGATCTACCCGATGAAGTGTTCAAGAAATTGATCATTGGTGCTTGTATCGATCGATTAGCATTGATGTTAATTTCATTCAATTCGGGATCCGAACAAGTGGAATTTATGAAAGTTTGCCCCGAAGCGAAACACTCGGGAAATGCACCGGATTACACTCCTATGTGTTGTCAGACTTGTTGGAGCTTGTTTCGGTCGATTTTGCGTTGGTGTTAACCTCATACATATCAAGATCCAAACTAGTGGATTTAAAGAAAGTGTTCTCCCGAGCGAAACACCCCGAAAATGCACCGTATTGCACTCCTAAGTTTTGCCGGTCTCATTGGAGCTTGTTTGTATCGGTCGTTTGCGCATTGATGTTAGTTTCATTCAATTCGTGATCCGAACAAGTGGATTTTATGAAAGTTTGCCCCGAAGCGAAACAGTCCGAAAATGCACCGAACTGCACTCCCAAGTGTCGGAGGTCTCATTGGAGCTTGTATCGGTCGATTCCGCGTTGATGTTAATTTCATTCAATTCGGGATCCGAACAAGTGTATTTTATGAAAGTCTCCACCAAAGCGAACACTCCGAAAACTCACCGGATGGCACTCCTAAGTGTTGTCGGACATGATGGAGCTTATTTCGGTCGGTTTCACTTTGATGTTAATTTCATACAGTTCGAGATGCAAACAGGTGGATTTTATGAAAGTTCGCACCAGCGCGAAACACTCCGAAAATACACCGGATTGCACTCCAAAGTGTGGCCGGTCTCATTGGAGCTTGTTTCGATCGGTTTCGCTCAGATGTTAATTTCATTCAAATCGAGATCCGAACAAGTGGATTTTATGAAAGTTTGCCCCAAAGCGAAACACTCCGAAGACACACCGGATTGCACTCCTAAGTGTTGTCGGACTTGTTGGAGCTTGTTTCGGTTGATTTTGCTTTGATGTTAATCTCATACATATCAAGATCCAAACAGGTGGATTTTAGGAAAGTGTTCTCCGGAGTGAAACACCCCGAAAATGCACCGTATTGCACTCCTAAGTGTTGCCGGTCTCATTGGTGCTTGTGTCGGTCGATTGCGCATTGGTGTTAATTTCATTCAATTCGGGATCCGAACAAGTGGAATTTATGAAAGTTTGCCCCGAAGCGAAACACTCGGAAAAAATGCGGATTACACTCCTATGTGTTGTCAGACTTGTTGGAGCTTGTTTCGGTCGATTTTGCGTTGGTGTTAACCTCATACATATCAAGATCTAAACTAGTGGATGTAATGAAAGTGTTCTCCCGAGCGAAACACCCCGAAAATGCACCGTATTGCACTCCTAAGTTTTGCCGGTCTCATTGGAGCTTGTTTGTATCGGTCGTTTGCGCATTGATGTTAGTTTCATTCAATTCGTGATCCGAACAAGTGGATTTTATGAAAGTTTGCCCCGAAGCGAAACAGTCCGAAAATGCACCGAACTGCACTCCCAAGTGTCGGAGGTCTCATTGGAGCTTGTTTCGGTCGATTCCGCGTTGAAGTTAATTTCATTCAATTCGGGATCCGAACAAGTGTATTTTATGAAAGTTTCCCCCAAAGCGAACACTCCGAAAACTCACCGGATGGCACTCCAATGTGTTGTCGGACATGATGGAGCTTATTTCGGTCGGTTTCACCTTGATGTTAATTTCATACAGTTCGAGATGCAAACAGGTGGATTTTATGAAAGTTCGCACCAGCGCGAAACACTCCGAAAATACACCGGATTGCACTCCAAAGTGTGGCCGGTCTCATTGGAGCTTGTTTCGGTCGGTTTCGCTCAGATGTTAATTTCATTCAAATCGGGATCCGAACAAGTGGATTTTATGAAAGTTTGCCCCAAAGCGAAACACTCCGACGACACCGGATTGCACTCCTAAGTGTTGTCGGACTTGTTGGAGCTTGTTTCGGTTGATTTTGCTTTGATGTTAATCTCATACATATCAAGATCCAAACAGGGGGATTTTAGGAAAGTGTTCTCCGGAGTGAAACACCCCGAAAATGCACCGTATTGCACTCCTAAGTGTTGCCGGTCTCATTGGTGCTTGTGTCGATCGATTAGCATTGGTGTTAATTTCATTCAATTCGGGATCGAACAAGTGGAATTTATGAAAGTTTGCCCGGCGAAACACTCGGGAAATGCACCGGATTACACTCCTATGTGTTGTCAGACTTGTTGGAGCTTGTTTCGATCGATTTTGCGTTGGTGTTAACCTCATACATATCAAGATCCAAACTAGTGGATTTAATGAAAGTGTTCTCGGCGAAACACCGAAAATGCACCGTATTGCACTCCTAAGTTTTGCCGGTCTCATTGGAGCTTGTTTGTATCGGTCGTTTGCGCATTGATGTTAGTTTCATTCAATTCGTGATCCGAACAAGTGGATTTTATGAAAGTTTCCCCGAAGCGAAACAGTCCGAAAATGCGGATTGCACTCCTAAGTGTCGGAGGTCTCATTGGAGCTTGTATCGGTCGATTCCGCGTTGATGTTAATTTCATTCAATTCGGGATCCGAACAAGTGTATTTTATGAAAGTTTCCCCCAAAGCGAACACTCCGAAAACTCACCGGATGGCACTCCTAAGTGTTGTCGGACATGATGGAGCTTATTTGATCGGTTTCACTTTGATGTTAATTTCATACAGTTCGAGATGCAAACAAGTGGATTTTATGAAAGTTCATTGGAGCTTGTTTGGTCGGTTTCGCTGATGTTAATTTCATTCAAATCGGGATCGAACAAGTGGATTTTATGAAAGTTTGCCCCAAAGCGAAACACTCATACACACGGATTGCACTCCTAAGTGTTGTCGGACTTGTTGGAAACACTCAAGCAGGTGGATTTTAGGAAAACCAGCGAAACACACCGGATTGCACTCCAAAGTGTGGCCGGTCTCATTGGAGCTTGTTTCGGTCGGTTTCGCTCAGATGTTAATTTCATTCAAATCGGGATCCGAACAAGTGGATTTTATGAAAGTTTGCCCCAAAGCGAAACACTCCGAAGACACACCGGATTGCACTCCTAAGTGTTGTCGGACTTGTTGGAGCTTGTTTCGGTTGATTTTGCTTTGATGTTAATCTCATACATATCAAGATCCAAACAGGGGGATTTTAGGAAAGTGTTCTCCGGAGTGAAACACCCGAAAATGCACCGTATTGCACTCCTAAGTGTTGCGGTCTCATTGGTGCTTGTGTGTCGATCGATTGCGCATTGGTGTTAATTTCATTCAATTCGGGATCGAACAAGTGGAATTTATGAAAGTTTGCCCCGAAGCGAAACACTCGGAAAATGCACCGGATTACACTCCTATGTGTTGTCAGACTTGTTGGAGCTTGTTTGATCGATTTTGCGTTGGTGTTAACCTCATACATATCAAGATCCAAACTAGTGGATTTAATGAAAGTGTTCTCCGGCGAAACACCGAAAATGCACCGTATTGCACTCCTAAGTTTTGCGGTCTCATTGGAGCTTGTTTGTATCGATCGTTTGCGCATTGATGTTAGTTTCATTCAATTCAAGTGATCCGAACAAGTGGATTTTATGAAAGTTTGCCCGAAGCGAAACAGTCGAAAATGCACCGGATTGCACTCCTAAGTGTCGGAGGTCTCATTGGAGCTTGTATCGATCGATTCGCGTTGATGTTAATTTCATTCAATTCGGGATCCGAACAAGTGTATTTTATGAAAGTTTCCCAAAGCGAACACTCAGAAAACTCACGGATGGCACTCCTAAGTGTTGTCGGACATGATGGAGCTTATTTGATCGGTTTCACTTTGATGTTAATTTCATACAGTTCGAGATGCAAACTAGTGGATTTTATGAAAGTTTGAAACACTCGAAAAAGATTGAAACACTCGAAAATACACGGATTGCACTCCAAAGTGTGGCGGTCTCATTGGAGCTTGTTTGATCGGTTTTCGCTCAGATGTTAATTTCATTCAAATCGAGATCCGAACAAGTGGATTTTATGAAAGTTTGCCCCAAAGCGAAACACTCAAGACACACGGATTGCACTCCTAAGTGTTGTCGGACTTGTTGGAGCTTGTTTGGTTGATTTTGCTTTGATGTTAATCTCATACATATCAAGATCCAAACAGTGGATTTTAGGAAAGTGTTCTCGGTGAAACACCCGAAAATGCACCGTATTGCACTCCTAAGTGTTGCGGTCTCATTGGTGCTTGTGTCGGTCGATTTAGCATTGGTGTTAATTTCATTCAATTCGGGATCGAACAAGTGGAATTTATGAAAGTTTGCCCCGAAGCGAAACACTCGAAAATGCACCGGATTACACTCCTATGTGTTGTCGGACTTGTTGGAGCTTGTTTCGGTCGATTTTGCGTTGGTGTTAACCTCATACATATCAAGATCCAAACTAGTGGATTTAATGAAAGTGTTCTCCGGCGAAACACCGAAAATGCACCGTATTGCACTCCTAAGTTTTGCGGTCTCATTGGAGCTTGTTTGTATCGATCGTTTGCGCATTGATGTTAGTTTCATTCAATATAAGTGATCCGAACAAGTGGATTTTATGAAAGTTTGCCCGAAGCGAAACAGTCGAAAATGCACGGATTGCACTCCTAAGTGTCGGAGGTCTCATTGGAGCTTGTATCGATCGATTCGCGTTGATGTTAATTTCATTCAATTCGGGATCCGAACAAGTGTATTTTATGAAAGTTTCCCCCAAAGCGAACACTCCGAAAACTCACCGGATGGCACTCCTAAGTGTTGTCGGACATGATGGAGCTTATTTCGGTCGGTTTCACTTTGATGTTAATTTCATACAGTTCGAGATGCAAACTAGTGGATTTTATGAAAGTTTGCACTCCAGCGGATTGAAACACTCGAAAATGCACCGGATTGCACTCCAAAGTGTGGCGGTCTCATTGGAGCTTGTTTGATCGGTTTAGCTCAGATGTTAATTTCATTCAAATCGGGATCGAACAAGTGGATTTTATGAAAGTTTGCCCCAAAGCGAAACACTCTCAAGACACACGGATTGCACTCCTAAGTGTTGTCGGACTTGTTGGAGCTTGTTTGGTTGATTTTGCTTTGATGTTAATCTCATACATATCAAGATCCAAACAGTGGATTTTAGGAAAGTGTTCTCGAGTGAAACACCGAAAATGCACCGTATTGCACTCCTAAGTGTTGCGGTCTCATTGGTGCTTGTGTCGGTCGATTTGCGCATTGGTGTTAATTTCATTCAATTCGGGATCGAACAAGTGGAATTTATGAAAGTTTGCCCGAAGCGAAACACTCGAAAATGCGAAACGAAACACTCGAACAATGCACCGGATTACACTCCTATGTGTTGTCAGACTTGTTGGAGCTTGTTTCGGTCGATTTTGCGTTGGTGTTAACCTCATACATATCAAGATCCAAACTAGTGGATTTAATGAAAGTGTTCTCCCGAGCGAAACACCCCGAAAATGCACCGTATTGCACTCCTAAGTTTTGCGGTCTCATTGGAGCTTGTTTGTATCGGTCGTTTGCGCATTGATGTTAGTTTCATTCAATTCGTGATCCGAACAAGTGGATTTTATGAAAGTTTGCCCCGAAGCGAAACAGTCCGAAAATGCACCGGATTGCACTCCTAAGTGTCGGAGGTCTCATTGGAGCTTGTATCGGTCGATTCCGCGTTGATGTTAATTTCATTCAATTCGGGATCCGAACAAGTGTATTTTATGAAAGTTTCCCCCAAAGCGAACACTCCGAAAACTCACCGGATGGCACTCCTAAGTGTTGTCGGACATGATGGAGCTTATTTCGGTCGGTTTCACTTTGATGTTAATTTCATACAGTTCGAGATGCAAACAGGTGGATTTTATGAAAGTTTGCACACCAGCGAAACACTCGAAAATACGGATTGCACTCCAAAGTGTGGCGGTCTCATTGGAGCTTGTTTGATCGGTTTCGCTCAGATGTTAATTTCATTCAAATCGAGATCGAACAAGTGGATTTTATGAAAGTTTGCCCCAAAGCGAAACACTCAGAAGACACACGGATTGCACTCCTAAGTGTTGTCGGACTTGTTGGAGCTTGTTTGATCGATTTTGCTTTGATGTTAATCTCATACATATCAAGATCCAAACTAGTGGATTTTAGGAAAGTGTTCTCTGCACTCCAAAGTGAAACACCCGAAAATGCACCGTATTGCACTCCTAAGTGTTGTCGGTCTCATTGGTGCTTGTGTCGGTCGATTGCGCGTTGGTGTTAATTTCATTCAATTCGGGATCCGAACAAGTGGAATTTATGAAAGTTTGCCCCGAAGCGAAACACTCGAGAAATGCACCGGATTACACTCCTACGTGTTGTCAG
This sequence comes from Guadua angustifolia, assembly GCA_036346375.1. NCBI lineage: Eukaryota > Viridiplantae > Streptophyta > Magnoliopsida > Poales > Poaceae > Guadua > Guadua angustifolia. The sequence continues at coordinate 14,292 of JAYEVE010000685.1, forward strand.
ACTTGTTGGAGCTTGTTTCGGTCGATTTTGCGTTGGTGTTAACCTCATACATATCAAGATCCAAACTGGTGGATTTAATGAAAGTGTTCTCGGCGAAACACCCGAAAATGCACCGTATTGCACTCCTAAGTTTTGCGGTCTCATTGGAGCTTGTTTGTATCGATCGTTTGCGCATTGATGTTAGTTTCATTCAATTAAGTGATCCGAACAAGTGGATTTTATGAAAGTTTGCCCGAAGCGAAACAGTCGAAAATGCGGATTGCACTCCTAAGTGTCGGAGGTCTCATTGGAGCTTGTATCGGTCGATTCCGCGTTGATGTTAATTTCATTCAATTCGGGATCTGAACAAGTGTATTTTATGAAAGTTTCCTCCAAAGCGAACACTCCGAAAAACTCACCGGATGGCACTCCTAAGTGTTGTCGGACATGATGGAGCTTATTTCGGTCGGTTTCACTTTGATGTTAATTTCATACAGTTCGAGATGCAAACAGGTGGATTTTATGAAAGTTCGCACCAGCGAAAACACTCGAAAATGCACGGATTGCACTCCAAAGTGTGGCGGTCTCATTGGAGCTTGTTTGATCGTCGTTTTGCTTTGATGTTAATTTCATTCAAATCGGGATCCGAACAAGTGGATTTTATGAAAGTTTGCCCCAAAGCGAAACACTCCGAAGACACACCGGATTGCACTCCTAAGTGTTGTCGGACTTGTTGGAGCTTGTTTCGGTTGATTTTGCTTTGATGTTAATCTCATACATATCAAGATCCAAACAAGGGGATTTTAGGAAAGTGTTCTCCGGAGTGAAACACCCCGAAAATGCACCGTATTGCACTCCTAAGTGTTGCCGGTCTCATTGGTGCTTGTGTCGGTCGATTGCGCATTGGTGTTAATTTCATTCAATTCGGGATCCGAACAAGTGGAATTTATGAAAGTTTGCCCCGAAGCGAAACACTCGGGAAATGCACCGGATTACACTCCTATGTGTTGTCAGACTTGTTGGAGCTTGTTTCGGTCGATTTTGCGTTGGTGTTAACCTCATACATATCAAGATCCAAACTAGTGGATTTAATGAAAGTGTTCTCCCGAGCGAAACACCCCGAAAATGCACCGTATTGCACTCCTAAGTTTTGCCGGTCTCATTGGAGCTTGTTTGTATCGATGTTCGCGCATTGATGTTAGTTTCATTCAATTAAGTGATCCGAACAAGTGGATTTTATGAAAGTTTGCCCGAAGCGAAACAGTCAAAATGCACGCGGATTGCACTCCTAAGTGTCGGAGGTCTCATTGGAGCTTGTATCGGTCGATTCCGCGTTGATGTTAATTTCATTCAATTCGGGATCCGAACAAGTGTATTTTATGAAAGTTTCCCCAAAGCGAACACTCCGAAAACTCACCGGATGGCACTCCTAAGTGTTGTCGGACATGATGGAGCTTATTTGATCGGTTTCACTTTGATGTTAATTTCATACAGTTCGAGATGCAAACAGTGGATTTTATGAAAGTTTGCACTCCGGATTGCACTCCAAAGTGTGGCGGAAACACTCAGATGAAAATACACGGATTGCACTCCAAAGTGTGGCGGTCTCATTGGAGCTTGTTTGATCGGTTTTGCTTTGATGTTAATTTCATTCAAATCGAGATCGAACAAGTGGATTTTATGAAAGTTTGCCCCAAAGCGAAACACTCAGAAGACACGGATTGCACTCCTAAGTGTTGTCGGACTTGTTGGAGCTTGTTTGGTTGATTTTGCTTTGATGTTAATCTCATACATATCAAGATCCAAACAGTGGATTTTAGGAAAGTGTTCTCTCGAGTGAAACACCGAAAATGCACCGTATTGCACTCCTAAGTGTTGCGGTCTCATTGGTGCTTGTGTCGATCGATTGCGATTGCATTGGTGTTAATTTCATTCAATTCGGGATCGAACAAGTGGAATTTATGAAAGTTGCCCCGGCGAAACACTCGAAAATGCACCGGATTACACTCCTATGTGTTGTCGACTTGTTGGAGCTTGTTTGATCGATTTTGCGTTGGTGTTAACCTCATACATATCAAGATCCAAACTAGTGGATTTAATGAAAGTGTTCTCCGGCGAAACACCGAAAATGCACCGTATTGCACTCCTAAGTTTTGCGGTCTCATTGGAGCTTGTTTGTATCGATCGTTTATGCATTGATGTTAGTTTCATTCAATTAAGTGATCCGAACAAGTGGATTTTATGAAAGTTTGCCCGGCGAAACAGTCGAAAATGCACGGATTGCACTCCTAAGTGTCGGAGGTCTCATTGGAGCTTGTATCGGTCGATTCGCGTTGATGTTAATTTCATTCAATTCGGGATCCGAACAAGTGTATTTTATGAAAGTTTCCCCAGCGAACACTCGAAAACTCACGGATGGCACTCCTAAGTGTTGTCGGACATGATGGAGCTTATTTGATCGGTTTCACTTTGATGTTAATTTCATACAGTTCGAGATGCAAACAAGTGGATTTTATGAAAGTTGCACCAGCGAAACACTCGAAAATACACGGATTGCACTCCAAAGTGTGGCGGTCTCATTGGAGCTTGTTTGATCGGTTTAGCTCAGATGTTAATTTCATTCAAATCGGGATCCGAACAAGTGGATTTTATGAAAGTTTGCCCCAAAGCGAAACACTCCGAAGACACACGGATTGCACTCCTAAGTGTTGTCGGACTTGTTGGAGCTTGTTTCGGTCGATTTTGCTTTGATGTTAATCTCATACATATCAAGATCCAAACAGTGGATTTTAGGAAAGTGTTCTCGGTGAAACACCGAAAATGCACCGTATTGCACTCCTAAGTGTTGCGGTCTCATTGGTGCTTGTGTCGATTCGATTGCGCATTGATGTTAATTTCATTCAATTCGGGATCGAACAAGTGGAATTTATGAAAGTTTGCCCGGCGAAACACTCGAAAATGCACCGGATTACACTCCTATGTGTTGTCGGACTTGTTGGAGCTTGTTTGATCGATTTTGCTTTGGTGTTAACCTCATACATATCAAGATCCAAACTAGTGGATTTAATGAAAGTGTTCTCCGGCGAAACACCGAAAATGCACCGTATTGCACTCCTAAGTGTTGCGGTCTCATTGGAGCTTGTTTGTATCGATCGTTTGCGCATTGATGTTAGTTTCATTCAATTAAGTGATCCGAACAAGTGGATTTTATGAAAGTTTGCCCGGCGAAACAGTCGAAAATGCACCGGATTGCACTCCTAAGTGTCGGAGGTCTCATTGGAGCTTGTATCGGTCGATTCGCGTTGATGTTAATTTCATTCAATTCGGGATCCGAACAAGTGTATTTTATGAAAGTTTCCCAAAGCGAACACTCGAAAACTCACGGATGGCACTCCTAAGTGTTGTCGGACATGATGGAGCTTATTTGATCGGTTTCACTTTGATGTTAATTTCATACAGTTCGAGATGCAAACAGGTGGATTTTATGAAAGTTTGCACTGTATGAAACACTCGAAAATACACGGATTGCACTCCAAAGTGTGGCGGTCTCATTGGAGCTTGTTTGATCGGTTTCGCTCAGATGTTAATTTCATTCAAATCGAGATCGAACAAGTGGATTTTATGAAAGTTTGCCCCAAAGCGAAACACTCGAAGACACACGGATTGCACTCCTAAGTGTTGTCGGACTTGTTGGAGCTTGTTTGGTTGATTTTGCTTTGATGTTAATCTCATACATATCAAGATCCAAACAGTGGATTTTAGGAAAGTGTTCTCGAGTGAAACACCGAAAATGCACCGTATTGCACTCCTAAGTGTTGCGGTCTCATTGGCTTGCTTGTGTCGGATCGAGTTTTGCGCATTGGTGTTAATTTCATTCAATTCGGGATCGAACAAGTGGAATTTATGAAAGTTTGCCCCCGGCGAAACACTCGAAAATGCACCGGATTACACTCCTATGTGTTGTCGGACTTGTTGGAGCTTGTTTGATCGATTTTGCGTTGGTGTTAACCTCATACATATCAAGATCCAAACTAGTGGATTTAATGAAAGTGTTCTCGGCGAAACACCGAAAATGCACCGTATTGCACTCCTAAGTTTTGCGGTCTCATTGGAGCTTGTTTGTATCGATCGTTTTGCGCATTGATGTTAGTTTCATTCAATTAAGTGATCCGAACAAGTGGATTTTATGAAAGTTTGCCCGGCGAAACAGTCGAAAATGCACCGGATTGCACTCCTAAGTGTCGGAGGTCTCATTGGAGCTTGTATCGGTCGATTCCGCGTTGATGTTAATTTCATTCAATTCGGGATCCGAACAAGTGTATTTTATGAAAGTTTCCCCCAAAGCGAACACTCCGAAAACTCACCGGATGGCACTCCTAAGTGTTGTCGGACATGATGGAGCTTATTTCGGTCGGTTTCACTTTGATGTTAATTTCATACAGTTCGAGATGCAAACAGGTGGATTTTATGAAAGTTCGCACCAGCGCGAAACACTCCGAAAATACACCGGATTGCACTCCAAAGTGTGGCCGGTCTCATTGGAGCTTGTTTCGGTCGGTTTCGCTCAGATGTTAATTTCATTCAAATCGAGATCCGAACAAGTGGATTTTATGAAAGTTTGCCCCAAAGCGAAACACTCCGAAGACACACCGGATTGCACTCCTAAGTGTTGTCGGACTTGTTGGAGCTTGTTTCGGTTGATTTTGCTTTGATGTTAATCTCATACATATCAAGATCCAAACAGGGGGATTTTAGGAAAGTGTTCTCGGTGAAACACCGAAAATGCACCGTATTGCACTCTAAGTGTTGCGGTCTCATTGGTGCTTGTGTCGGTCGATTAGCATTGGTGTTAATTTCATTCAATTCGGGATCCGAACAAGTGGAATTTATGAAAGTTTGCCCCGAAGCGAAACACTCGGGAAATGCACCGGATTACACTCCTACGTGTTGTCAGACTTGTTGGAGCTTGTTTCGGTCGATTTTGCGTTGGTGTTAACCTCATACATATCAAGATCCAAACTGGTGGATTTAATGAAAGTGTTCTCCCGAGCGAAACACCCCGAAAATGCACCGTATTGCACTCCTAAGTTTTGCCGGTCCCATTGGAGCTTGTTTGTATCGGTCGTTTGCGCATTGATGTTAGTTTCATTCAATTCGTGATCCGAACAAGTGGATTTTATGAAAGTTTGCCCCGAAGCGAAACAGTCCGAAAATGCACCGGATTGCACTCCTAAGTGTCGGAGGTCTCATTGGAGCTTGTATCGGTCGATTCCGCGTTGATGTTAATTTCATTCAATTCGGGATCCGAACAAGTGTATTTTATGAAAGTTTCCCCCAAAGCGAACACTCCGAAAACTCACCGGATGGCACTCCTAAGTGTTGTCGGACATGATGGAGCTTATTTCGGTCGGTTTCACTTTGATGTTAATTTCATACAGTTCGAGATGCAAACAGTGGATTTTATGAAAGTTTGCACCCAAGCGAAACACTCGAAAATACACCGGATTGCACTCCAAAGTGTGGCGGTCTCATTGGAGCTTGTTTGATCGGTTTAGCTCAGATGTTAATTTCATTCAAATCGGGATCGAACAAGTGGATTTTATGAAAGTTTGCCCCAAAGCGAAACACTCCGAAGACACACCGGATTGCACTCCTAAGTGTTGTCGGACTTGTTGGAGCTTGTTTCGATCGATTTTGCTTTGATGTTAATCTCATACATATCAAGATCCAAACTAGTGGATTTTAGGAAAGTGTTCTCGGTGAAACACCCGAAAATGCACCGTATTGCACTCTAAGTGTTGCCGGTCTCATTGGTGCTTGTGTCGGTCGATTGCGCATTGATGTTAATTTCATTCAATTCGGGATCCGAACAAGTGGAATTTATGAAAGTTTGCCCCCGGCGAAACACTCGAAAACACGGATTACACTCCTATGTGTTGTCGGACTTGTTGGAGCTTGTTTGATCGATTTTGCGTTGGTGTTAACCTCATACATATCAAGATCCAAACTAGTGGATTTAATGAAAGTGTTCTCCGGCGAAACACCCGAAAATGCACCGTATTGCACTCCTAAGTTTTGCGGTCTCATTGGAGCTTGTTTGTATCGATCGTTTTGCATTGATGTTAGTTTCATTCAATTAAGTGATCCGAACAAGTGGATTTTATGAAAGTTTGCCCGAAGCGAAACAGTCGAAAATGCACGGATTGCACTCCTAAGTGTCGGAGGTCTCATTGGAGCTTGTATCGGTCGATTCGCGTTGATGTTAATTTCATTCAATTCGGGATCCGAACAAGTGTATTTTATGAAAGTTTCCCCAAGCGAACACTCGAAAACTCACGGATGGCACTCCTAAGTGTTGTCGGACATGATGGAGCTTATTTGGTCGGTTTCACTTTGATGTTAATTTCATACATTCGAGATGCAAACAAGTGGATTTTATGAAAGTTTGCACCAGCGAAACACTCGAAAATACACGGATTGCACTCCAAAGTGTGCGGTCTCATTGGAGCTTGTTTGATCGGTTTTCGCATTGATGTTAATTTCATTCAAATCGAGATCGAACAAGTGGATTTTATGAAAGTTTGCCCCAAGCGAAACACTCGAAGACACACCGGATTGCACTCCTAAGTGTTGTCGGACTTGTTGGAGCTTGTTTGGTTGATTTTGCTTTGATGTTAATCTCATACATATCAAGATCCAAACTAGTGGATTTTAGGAAAGTGTTCTCGGTGAAACACCGAAAATGCACCGTATTGCACTCCTAAGTGTTGCGGTCTCATTGGTGCTTGTATCGATCGATTAGCATTGGTGTTAATTTCATTCAATTCGGGATCGAACAAGTGGAATTTATGAAAGTTTGCCCGCGCGAAACACTCGAAAATGCACGGATTACACTCCTATGTGTTGTCGGACTTGTTGGAGCTTGTTTGATCGATTTTGCGTTGGTGTTAACCTCATACATATCAAGATCCAAACTAGTGGATTTAATGAAAGTGTTCTCCGGCGAAACACCCGAAAATGCACCGTATTGCACTCCTAAGTGTTGCCGGTCTCATTGGAGCTTGTTTGTATCGGTCGTTTGCGCATTGATGTTAGTTTCATTCAATTCGTGATCCGAACAAGTGGATTTTATGAAAGTTTGCCCTCCCAAAGCGAAACAGTCGAAAATGCAACGGATTGCACTCCCAAGTGTCGGAGGTCTCATTGGAGCTTGTATCGATCGATTCGCGTTGATGTTAATTTCATTCAATTCGGGATCGAACAAGTGTATTTTATGAAAGTTTCCCCAAAGCGAACACTCCGAAAACACACGGATGGCACTCCTAAGTGTTGTCGGACATGATGGAGCTTATTTCGGTCGGTTTCACTTTGATGTTAATTTCATACAGTTCGAGATGCAAACAGGTGGATTTTATGAAAGTTTGCACCAGCGCGAAACACTCCGAAAATACACCGGATTGCACTCCAAAGTGTGGCCGGTCTCATTGGAGCTTGTTTCGATCGGTTTCGCTCAGATGTTAATTTCATTCAAATCGGGATCCGAACAAGTGGATTTTATGAAAGTTTGCCCCAAAGCGAAACACTCCGAAGACACACCGGATTGCACTCCTAAGTGTTGTCGGACTTGTTGGAGCTTGTTTCGGTTGATTTTGCTTTGATGTTAATCTCATACATATCAAGATCCAAACAGGGGGATTTTAGGAAAGTGTTCTCCGGAGTGAAACACCCCGAAAATGCACCGTATTGCACTCCTAAGTGTTGTCGGTCTCATTGGTGCTTGTGTCGGTCGATTGCGCGTTGGTGTTAATTTCATTCAATTCGGGATCCGAACAAGTGGAATTTATGAAAGTTTGCCCCGAAGCGAAACACTCGGGAAATGCACCGGATTACACTCCTATGTGTTGTCAGACTTGTTGGAGCTTGTTTCGGTCGATTTTGCATTGGTGTTAACCTCATACATATCAAGATCCAAACTAGTGGATTTAAAGAAAGTGTTCTCCCGAGCGAAACACCGCGAAATTGCACCGTATTGCACACCTACGTTTTGCCGGTCTCATTGGAGCTTGTTTGTATCGGTCGTTTTCGCATTGATGTTAGTTTCATTCAATTCGTGATCCAAACAAGTGGATTTTATGAAAGTTTGCCGGCGAAACAGTCGAAAATGCACCGGATTGCACTCCTAAGTGTCGGAGGTCTCATTGGAGCTTGTATCGATCGATTCGCGTTGATGTTAATTTCATTCAATTCGGGATCCGAACAAGTGTATTTTATGAAAGTTTCCCAAAGCTTCGAAAACACTCGAAAACTCACGGATGGCACTCCTAAGTGTTGTCGGACATGATGGAGCTTATTTGATCGGTTTCACTTTGATGTTAATTTCATACAGTTCGAGATGCAAACAAGTGGATTTTATGAAAGTTTGCACACACACACGGATTGAAACACTCGAAAATACACGGATTGCACTCCAAAGTGTTGGCGGTCTCATTGGAGCTTGTTTGATCGGTTTCGCTCAGATGTTAATTTCATTCAAATCGGGATCGAACAAGTGGATTTTATGAAAGTTTGCCCCAAAGCGAAACACTCAGAAGACACACGGATTGCACTCCTAAGTGTTGTCGGACTTGTTGGAGCTTGTTTGGTTGATTTTGCTTTGATGTTAATCTCATACATATCAAGATCCAAACTAGTGGATTTTAGGAAAGTGTTCTCGGTGAAACACCGAAAATGCACCGTATTGCACTCCTAAGTGTTGCGGTCTCATTGGTGCTTTGTCGATCGATTGCGCATTGGTGTTAATTTCATTCAATTCGGGATCGAACAAGTGGAATTTATGAAAGTTTGAAACACCCGGCGAAACACTCGATGAAATGCACGGATTACACTCCTATGTGTTGTCGGACTTGTTGGAGCTTGTTTGATCGATTTTGCGTTGGTGTTAACCTCATACATATCAAGATCCAAACTAGTGGATTTAATGAAAGTGTTCTCGGCGAAACACCGAAAATGCACCGTATTGCACTCCTAAGTTTTGCGGTCTCATTGGAGCTTGTTTGTATCGATTCGTTTGCGCATTGATGTTAGTTTCATTCAATTCCGTGATCCGAACAAGTGGATTTTATGAAAGTTTGCCCCGAAGCGAAACAGTCAGAAAATGCACCGGATTGCACTCCTAAGTGTCGGAGGTCTCATTGGAGCTTGTATCGGTCGATTCCGCGTTGATGTTAATTTCATTCAATTCGGGATCCGAACAAGTGTATTTTATGAAAGTTTCCCCCAAAGCGAACACTCCGAAAACTCACGGATGGCACTCCTAAGTGTTGTCGGACATGATGGAGCTTATTTCGGTCGGTTTCACTTTGATGTTAATTTCATACAGTTCGAGATGCAAACAGGTGGATTTTATGAAAGTTTGCACCAGTGAAACACTCCGAAAATACACGGATTGCACTCCAAAGTGTGGCCGGTCTCATTGGAGCTTGTTTCGGTCGGTTTCGCTCAGATGTTAATTTCATTCAAATCGGGATCCGAACAAGTGGATTTTATGAAAGTTTGCCCCAAAGCGAAACACTCCGAAGACACCGGATTGCACTCCTAAGTGTTGTCGGACTTGTTGGAGCTTGTTTCGGTCGATTTTGCTTTGATGTTAATCTCATACATATCAAGATCCAAACAGGTGGATTTTAGGAAAGTGTTCTCCGGAGTGAAACACCCCGAAAATGCACCGTATTGCACTCCTAAGTGTTGCCGGTCTCATTGGTGCTTGTGTCGGTCGATTGCGCATTGGTGTTAATTTCATTCAATTCGGGATCCGAACAAGTGGAATTTATGAAAGTTTGCCCGAAGTGCGAAACACGATGATGTTAATTTCATTCAAAATCGAACGGATTACACTCCTATGTGTTGTCGGACTTGTTGGAGCTTGTTTGATCGATTTTGCGTTGGTGTTAACCTCATACATATCAAGATCCAAACTAGTGGATTTAATGAAAGTGTTCTCCGGCGAAACACCGAAAATGCACCGTATTGCACTCCTAAGTTTTGCGGTCTCATTGGAGCTTGTTTGTATCGATCGTTTGCGCATTGATGTTAGTTTCATTCAATTAAGTGATCCGAACAAGTGGATTTTATGAAAGTTTGCCCCGAAGCGAAACAGTCCGAAAATGCACCGGATTGCACTCCTAAGTGTCGGAGGTCTCATTGGAGCTTGTATCGGTCGATTCCGCGTTGATGTTAATTTCATTCAATTCGGGATCGAACAAGTGTATTTTATGAAAGTTTCCCCCAAAGCGAACACTCCGAAAACTCACCGGATGGCACTCCTAAGTGTTGTCGGACATGATGGAGCTTATTTCGGTCGGTTTCACTTTGATGTTAATTTCATACAGTTCGAGATGCAAACAGGTGGATTTTATGAAAGTTCGCACCAGTAGCTGAAACACTCGAAAATACACCGGATTGCACTCCAAAGTGTGGCCGGTCTCATTGGAGCTTGCTTTGGTCGGATTCGCTCAGATGTTAATTTCATTCAAATCGAGATCCGAACAAGTGGATTTTATGAATGTTTGCCCCAAAGCGAAACACTCCGAAGACACACCGGATTGCACTCCTAAGTGTTGTCGGACATGTTGGAGCTTGTTTCGGTTGAATTTGCTTTGATGTTAATCTCATTCATATCAAGATCCAAACAGGGGGATTTTAGGAAAGTGTTCTCCGGAGTGAAACACCCCGAAAATGCACCGTATTGCACACCTAAGTGTTGCCGGTCTCATTGGAGCATGTGTCGATCGATTGCGCATTGGTGTTAATTTCATTCAATTCAGGATCCGAACAAGTGGAATTTATGAAAGTTTGCCCCGAAGTGAAACACTCGGGAAATGCACCGGATTACACTCCAATGTGTTGTCAGACTGGTTGGAGCTTGTTTCGGTCGATTTTGCGTTGGTGTTAACCTCATACATATCAAGATCCAAACTAGTGGATTTAATGAAAGTGTTCTCGGCGAAACACCGAAAATGCACCGTATTGCACTCCTAAGTTTTGCGGTCTCATTGGAGCTTGTTTGTATCGATCGTTTGCGCATTGATGTTAGTTTCATTCAATTAAGTGATCCGAACAAGTGGATTTTATGAAAGTTTGCCCGGCGAAACAGTCGAAAAAAATGCGGATTGCACTCCTAAGTGTCGGAGGTCTCATTGGAGCTTGTATCGATCGATTCGCGTTGATGTTAATTTCATTCAATTCGGGATCGAACAAGTGTATTTTATGAAAGTTTCCCAAAGCGAACACTCAAAACTCACGGATGGCACTCCTAAGTGTTGTCGGACATGATGGAGCTTATTTGGTCGGTTTCACTTTGATGTTAATTTCATACAGTTCGAGATGCAAACAGTGGATTTTATGAAAGTTTGCACCAGCGAAACACTCGAAAATACACCGGATTGCACTCCAAAGTGTGGCGGTCTCATTGGAGCTTGTTTGATCGGTTTAGCTCAGATGTTAATTTCATTCAAATCGGGATCGAACAAGTGGATTTTATGAAAGTTTGCCCCAAAGCGAAACACTCAAGACACACGGATTGCACTCCTAAGTGTTGTCGGACTTGTTGGAGCTTGTTTGATTGATTTTGCTTTGATGTTAATCTCATACATATCAAGATCCAAACAGTGGATTTTAGGAAAGTGTTCTCGGTGAAACACCCGAAAATGCACCGTATTGCACTCCTAAGTGTTGCGGTCTCATTGGTGCTTGTGTCGATCGATTGCGCATTGGTGTTAATTTCATTCAATTCGGGATCGAACAAGTGGAATTTATGAAAGTTTGCCCCGGCGAAACACTCGAAAAATGCACGGATTACACTCCTATGTGTTGTCGGACTTGTTGGAGCTTGTTTGATCGATTTTGCGTTGGTGTTAACCTCATACATATCAAGATCCAAACTAGTGGATTTAATGAAAGTGTTCTCGGCGAAACACCGAAAATGCACCGTATTGCACTCCTAAGTGTTGCGGTCTCGGTCTCATTGGAGCTTGTTTGTATCGATTTTGCATTGATGTTAGTTTCATTCAATTAAGTGATCCGAACAAGTGGATTTTATGAAAGTTTGCCCGGCGAAACAGTCGAAAATGCACGGATTGCACTCCTAAGTGTCGGAGGTCTCATTGGAGCTTGTATCGATCGATTCGCGTTGATGTTAATTTCATTCAATTCGGGATCGAACAAGTGTATTTTATGAAAGTTTCCCCAAAGCGAACACTCGAAAACTCACGGATGGCACTCCTAAGTGTTGTCGGACATGATGGAGCTTATTTGATCGGTTTCACTTTGATGTTAATTTCATACAGTTCGAGATGCAAACAAGTGGATTTTATGAAAGTTTGCACCAGCGAAACACTCGAAAAAAACACGGATTGCACTCCAAAGTGTGGCGGTCTCATTGGAGCTTGTTTGATCGGTTTCGCTTAGCAGATGTTAATTTCATTCAAATCGAGATCGAACAAGTGGATTTTATGAAAGTTTGGCCCGAAGCGAAACACTCCGAAGACACACCGGATTGCACTCCTATGTGTTGTCGAACTTGTTGGAGCTTGTTTCGGTCGATTTTGCTTTGGTGTTAATCTCATACATATCAAGATCCATACTAGTGGATTTTAGGAAAGTGTTCTCCCGAGCGAAACACCCCGAAAATGCACCGTATTGCACTCCTAAGTGTTGCCGGTCTCATTGGAGCTTGTGTCGATCGATTGCGCATTGGTGTTAATTTCATTCAATTCGGGATCGAACAAGTGGAATTTATGAAAGTTTGCCCGGCGAAACACTCGGAAAATGCACGGATTACACTCCTATGTGTTGTCGGACTTGTTGGAGCTTGTTTGATCGATTTTGCGTTGGTGTTAACCTCATACATATCAAGATCCAAACTAGTGGATTTAATGAAAGTGTTCTCCGGCGAAACACCGAAAATGCACCGTATTGCACTCCTAAGTTTTGCGGTCTCATTGGAGCTTGTTTGTATCGATCGTTTGCGCATTGATGTTAGTTTCATTCAATTAAGTGATCCGAACAAGTGGATTTTATGAAAGTTTGCCCGAAGCGAAACAGTCGAAAATGCGGATTGCACTCCTAAGTGTCGGAGGTCTCATTGGAGCTTGTATCGGTCGATTCGCGTTGATGTTAATTTCATTCAATTCGGGATCGAACAAGTGTATTTTATGAAAGTTTCCCAAAGCGAACACTCAAAAACTCACGGATGGCACTCCTAAGTGTTGTCGGACATGATGGAGCTTATTTTGATCGGTTTCACTTTGATGTTAATTTCATACAGTTCGAGATGCAAACAGGTGGATTTTATGAAAGTTTGCACCCAGTGAAACACTCGAAAATACACGGATTGCACTCCAAAGTGTGGCGGTCTCATTGGAGCTTGTTTGATCGGTTTCGCTCAGATGTTAATTTCATTCAAATCGGGATCGAACAAGTGGATTTTATGAAAGTTTGCCCCAAAGCGAAACACTCAGAAGACACACGGATTGCACTCCTAAGTGTTGTCGGACTTGTTGGAGCTTGTTTGGTTGATTTTGCTTTGATGTTAATCTCATACATATCAAGATCCAAACAGTGGATTTTAGGAAAGTGTTCTCGGTGAAACACCCGAAAATGCACCGTATTGCACTCCTAAGTGTTGCGGTCTCATTGGTGCTTGTGTCGGTCGATTGCGCATTGCATTGATGTTAATTTCATTCAATTCGGGATCGAACAAGTGGAATTTATGAAAGTTTGCCCGGCGAAACACTCGAAAAAATGCACGGATTACACTCCTATGTGTTGTCGGACTTGTTGGAGCTTGTTTGATCGATTTTGCGTTGGTGTTAACCTCATACATATCAAGATCCAAACTAGTGGATTTAATGAAAGTGTTCTCCGGCGAAACACCGAAAATGCACCGTATTGCACTCCTAAGTTTTGCGGTCTCATTGGAGCTTGTTTGTATCGATCGTTTGCATTGATGTTAGTTTCATTCAATTCGTGATCCGAACAAGTGGATTTTATGAAAGTTTGCCCCGGCGAAACAGTCGAAAATGCACGGATTGCACTCCTAAGTGTCGGAGGTCTCATTGGAGCTTGTATCGATCGATTCGCGTTGATGTTAATTTCATTCAATTCGGGATCGAACAAGTGTATTTTATGAAAGTTTCCCCAAAGCGAACACTCGAAAACTCACGGATGGCACTCCTAAGTGTTGTCGGACATGATGGAGCTTATTTCGGTCGGTTTCACTTTGATGTTAATTTCATACAGTTCGAGATGCAAACAGGTGGATTTTATGAAAGTTTGCACCAGCGCGAAACACTCCGAAAATACACCGGATTGCACTCCAAAGTGTGGCCGGTCTCATTGGAGCTTGTTTCGGTCGGTTTCGCTCAGATGTTAATTTCATTCAAATCGGGATCCGAACAAGTGGATTTTATGAAAGTTTGCCCCAAAGCGAAACACTCCGAAGACACACCGGATTGCACTCCTAAGTGTTGTCGGACTTGTTGGAGCTTGTTTCGGTTGATTTTGCTTTGATGTTAATCTCATACATATCAAGATCCAAACTAGTGGATTTTAGGAAAGTGTTTCTCGGTGAAACACCGAAAATGCACCGTATTGCACTCCTAAGTGTTGCGGTCTCATTGGTGCTTGTGTCGATCGATTATCGCATTGATGTTAATTTCATTCAATTCGGGATCGAACAAGTGGAATTTATGAAAGTTTGCCGAAGCGAAACACTCGAAAATGCACCGGATTACACTCCTATGTGTTGTCGGACTTGTTGGAGCTTGTTTGATCGATTTTGCGTTGGTGTTAACCTCATACATATCAAGATCCAAACTAGTGGATTTAATGAAAGTGTTCTCGGCGAAACACCGAAAATGCACCGTATTGCACTCCTAAGTTTTGCGGTCTCATTGGAGCTTGTTTGTATCGATCGTTTTTGCATTGATGTTAGTTTCATTCAATTAGTGATCCGAACAAGTGGATTTTATGAAAGTTTGCCCCGGCGAAACAGTCGAAAATGCGGATTGCACTCCTAAGTGTCGGAGGTCTCATTGGAGCTTGTATCGGTCGATTCGCGTTGATGTTAATTTCATTCAATTCGGGATCGAACAAGTGTATTTTATGAAAGTTTCCCCAGCGAACACTCGAAAACTCACGGATGGCACTCCTAAGTGTTGTCGGACATGATGGAGCTTATTTGATCGGTTTCACTTTGATGTTAATTT
Source organism: Guadua angustifolia (assembly GCA_036346375.1). Lineage (NCBI taxonomy): Eukaryota > Viridiplantae > Streptophyta > Magnoliopsida > Poales > Poaceae > Guadua > Guadua angustifolia. The sequence continues at coordinate 29,537 of JAYEVE010000685.1, forward strand.
CATACAGTTCGAGATGCAAACAGGTGGATTTTATGAAAGTTTGCACCAGCTTTGATGAAACACTCGAAAATACACGGATTGCACTCCAAAGTGTGGCGGTCTCATTGGAGCTTGTTTGATCGGTTTCGCTCAGATGTTAATTTCATTCAAATCGAGATCCGAACAAGTGGATTTTATGAAAGTTTGCCCCAAAGCGAAACACTCCGAAGACACACCGGATTGCACTCCTAAGTGTTGTCGGACTTGTTGGAGCTTGTTTCGGTTGATTTTGCTTTGATGTTAATCTCATACATATCAAGATCCAAACAGGTGGATTTTAGGAAAGTGTTCTCGGTGAAACACCCCGAAAATGCACCGTATTGCACTCCTAAGTGTTGCCGGTCTCATTGGTGCTTGTGTCGGTCGATTGCGCATTGGTGTTAATTTCATTCAATTCGGGATCCGAACAAGTGGAATTTATGAAAGTTTGCCCCGAAGCGAAACACTCGGAAAATGCACCGGATTACACTCCTATGTGTTGTCAGACTTGTTGGAGCTTGTTTCGGTCGATTTTGCGTTGGTGTTAACCTCATACATATCAAGATCCAAACTAGTGGATTTAATGAAAGTGTTCTCCCGAGCGAAACACCCCGAAAATGCACCGTATTGCACTCCTAAGTTTTGCCGGTCTCATTGGAGCTTGTTTGTATCGGTCGTTTGCGCATTGATGTTAGTTTCATTCAATTCGTGATCCGAACAAGTGGATTTTATGAAAGTTTGCCCCGAAGCGAAACAGTCCGAAAATGCACCGGATTGCACTCCTAAGTGTCGGAGGTCTCATTGGAGCTTGTATCGGTCGATTCCGCGTTGATGTTAATTTCATTCAATTCGGGATCCGAACAAGTGTATTTTATGAAAGTTTCCCCCAAAGCGAACACTCCGAAAACTCACCGGATGGCACTCCTAAGTGTTGTCGGACATGATGGAGCTTATTTCGGTCGGTTTCACTTTGATGTTAATTTCATACATATCAAGATCAAACTAGTGGAGATGCAAACACTCGAAAAACAGGTGGATTTTATGAAAGTTCGCTCAGATGTTAATTTCATTCAAATCGGGATGAAACACTCGAAAATACACGGATTGCACTCCAAAGTGTGGCGGTCTCATTGGAGCTTGTTTGATCGTTTTCGCTCAGATGTTAATTTCATTCAAATCGAGATCCGAACAAGTGGATTTTATGAAAGTTTGCCCAAAGCGAAACACTCGAAACACACCGGATTGCACTCCTAAGTGTTGTCGGACTTGTTGGAGCTTGTTTGATTGATTTTGCTTTGATGTTAATCTCATACATATCAAGATCCAAACAGTGGATTTTAGGAAAGTGTTCTCGAGTGAAACACCGAAAATGCACCGTATTGCACTCCTAAGTGTTGCGGTCTCATTGGTGCTTGTGTCGATCGATTGCGCATTGGTGTTAATTTCATTCAATTCGGGATCGAACAAGTGGAATTTATGAAAGTTTGCCCGGCGAAACACTCGGAAAATGCACGGATTACACTCCTATGTGTTGTCGGACTTGTTGGAGCTTGTTTGATCGATTTTGCGTTGGTGTTAACCTCATACATATCAAGATCCAAACTAGTGGATTTAATGAAAGTGTTCTCGGCGAAACACCGAAAATGCACCGTATTGCACTCCTAAGTTTTGCCGGTCTCATTGGAGCTTGTTTGTATCGGTCGTTTGCGCATTGATGTTAGTTTCATTCAATTAGTGATCCGAACAAGTGGATTTTATGAAAGTTTGCCCCGAAGCGAAACAGTCCGAAAATGCACCGGATTGCACTCCTAAGTGTCGGAGGTCTCATTGGAGCTTGTATCGGTCGATTCCGCGTTGATGTTAATTTCATTCAATTCGGGATCCGAACAAGTGTATTTTATGAAAGTTTCCCCCAAAGCGAACACTCCGAAAACTCACCGGATGGCACTCCTAAGTGTTGTCGGACATGATGGAGCTTATTTCGGTCGGTTTCACTTTGATGTTAATTTCATACAGTTCGAGATGCAAACAGTGGATTTTATGAAAGTTTGCACCCAGTGAAACACTCGAAAATACACGGATTGCACTCCAAAGTGTGGCCGGTCTCATTGGAGCTTGTTTCGGTCGGTTTCGCTCAGATGTTAATTTCATTCAAATCGGGATCCGAACAAGTGGATTTTATGAAAGTTTGCCCCAAAGCGAAACACTCCGAAGACACACCGGATTGCACTCCTAAGTGTTGTCGGACTTGTTGGAGCTTGTTTCGGTTGATTTTGCTTTGATGTTAATCTCATACATATCAAGATCCAAACAGTGGATTTTAGGAAAGTGTTCTCGGTGAAACACCGAAAATGCACATTGATGTTATTGCACTCCTAAGTGTTGCGGTCTCATTGGTGCTTGTGTCTCATTCGATTCGATTCGCATTGGTGTTAATTTCATTCAATTCGGGATCGAACAAGTGGAATTTATGAAAGTTTGCCCGGCGAAACACTCGGAAAATGCACGGATTACACTCCTATGTGTTGTCGGACTTGTTGGAGCTTGTTTGATCGATTTTGCGTTGGTGTTAACCTCATACATATCAAGATCCAAACTAGTGGATTTAATGAAAGTGTTCTCGGCGAAACACCGAAAATGCACCGTATTGCACTCCTAAGTTTTGCGGTCTCATTGGAGCTTGTTTGTATCGATCGATTGCGCATTGATGTTAGTTTCATTCAATTAAGTGATCCGAACAAGTGGATTTTATGAAAGTTTGCCGAAGCGAAACAGTCCGAAAATGCACCGGATTGCACTCCTAAGTGTCGGAGGTCTCATTGGAGCTTGTATCGGTCGATTCCGCGTTGATGTTAATTTCATTCAATTCGGGATCCGAACAAGTGTATTTTATGAAAGTTTCCCCCAAAGCGAACACTCGAAAACTCACGGATGGCACTCCTAAGTGTTGTCGGACATGATGGAGCTTATTTGATCGGTTTCACTTTGATGTTAATTTCATACAGTTCGAGATGCAAACAAGTGGATTTTTGAAATGAAAGTTTGCACCAGTGAAACACTCGAAAATACACCGGATTGCACTCCAAAGTGTGGCGGTCTCATTGGAGCTTGTTTGATCGGTTTTTCGCTCAGATGTTAATTTCATTCAAATCGAGATCGAACAAGTGGATTTTATGAAAGTTTGCCCCAAAGCGAAACACTCCGAAGACACACCGGATTGCACTCCTAAGTGTTGTCGGACTTGTTGGAGCTTGTTTCGGTTGATTTTGCTTTGATGTTAATCTCATACATATCAAGATCCAAACAGTGGATTTTAGGAAAGTGTTCTCGGTGAAACACCCGAAAATGCACCGTATTGCACTCCTAAGTGTTGCGGTCTCATTGGTGCTTGTGTCGATTCGATTGCGCATTGGTGTTAATTTCATTCAATTCGGGATCGAACAAGTGGAATTTATGAAAGTTTGCCCGGCGAAACACTCGGAAATGCGGATTACACTCCTATGTGTTGTCGGACTTGTTGGAGCTTGTTTGATCGATTTTGCGTTGGTGTTAACCTCATACATATCAAGATCCAAACTAGTGGATTTAATGAAAGTGTTCTCCGGCGAAACACCGAAAATGCACCGTATTGCACTCCTAAGTTTTGCGGTCTCATTGGAGCTTGTTTGTATCGATCGTTTATGCATTGATGTTAGTTTCATTCAATTCGTGATCCGAACAAGTGGATTTTATGAAAGTTTGCCCGGCGAAACAGTCGAAAATGCACCGGATTGCACTCCTAAGTGTCGGAGGTCTCATTGGAGCTTGTATCGGTCGATTCGCGTTGATGTTAATTTCATTCAATTCGGGATCGAACAAGTGTATTTTATGAAAGTTTCCCCAAAGCGAACACTCGAAAACTCACGGATGGCACTCCTAAGTGTTGTCGGACATGATGGAGCTTATTTGATCGGTTTCACTTTGATGTTAATTTCATACAGTTCGAGATGCAAACAGTGGATTTTATGAAAGTTTGCACATATCAAGGATCAAGCAAATGATGCGAAACACTCGAAAATACACCGGATTGCACTCCAAAGTGTGGCGGTCTCATTGGAGCTTGTTTGATCGGTTTTCGCTCAGATGTTAATTTCATTCAAATCGAGATCGAACAAGTGGATTTTATGAAAGTTTGCCCCAAAGCGAAACACTCGAAGACACACGGATTGCACTCCTAAGTGTTGTCGGACTTGTTGGAGCTTGTTTCGGTTGATTTTGCTTTGATGTTAATCTCATACATATCAAGATCCAAACAGGGGGATTTTAGGAAAGTGTTCTACGGAGTGAAACACCCCGAAAATGCACCATATTGCACTCCTATGTGTTGCCGGTCTCATTGGTGCTTGTGTCGGTCGATTGCGCATTGGTGTTAATTTCATTCAATTCGGGATCCGAACAAGTGGAATTTATGAAAGTTTGCCCCGAAGCGAAACACTCAGAAAATGCACCGAATTACACTCCTATGTGTTGTCAGACTTGTTGGAGCTTGTTTCGGTCGATTTTGCGTTGGTGTTAACCTCATACATATCAAGATCTAAACTAGTGGATGTAATGAAAGTGTTCTCCCGAGCGAAACACCCCGAAAATGCACCGTATTGCACTCCTAAGTTTTGCCGGTCTCATTGGAGCTTGTTTGTATCGGTCGTTTGCGCATTGATGTTAGTTTCATTCAATTCGTGATCCGAACAAGTGGATTTTATGAAAGTTTGCCCCGAAGCGAAACAGTCCGAAAATGCACCGGATTGCACTCCTAAGTGTCGGAGGTCTCATTGGAGCTTGTATCGGTCGATTCCGCGTTGATGTTAATTTCATTCAATTCGGGATCCGAACAAGTGTATTTTATGAAAGTTTTCCCAAAGCGAACACTCCGAAAACACACCGGATGGCACTCCTAAGTGTTGTCGGACATGATGGAGCTTATTTCGGTCGGTTTCACTTTGATGTTAATTTCATACAGTTCGAGATGCAAACAGGTGGATTTTATGAAAGTTTGCACCAGCACGAAACACTCCGAAAATACACCGGATTGCACTCCAAAGTGTGGCCGGTCTCATTGGAGCTTGTTTCGGTCGGTTTCGCTCAGATGTTAATTTCATTCAAATCGGGATCGAACAAGTGGATTTTATGAAAGTTTGCCCAAAGCGAAACACTCGAAGACACACGGATTGCACTCCTAAGTGTTGTCGGACTTGTTGGAGCTTGTTTGGTTGATTTTGCTTTGATGTTAATCTCATACATATCAAGATCCAAACAGTGGATTTTAGGAAAGTGTTCTCGGTGAAACACCCGAAAATGCACCGTATTGCACTCCTAAGTGTTGCGGTCTCATTGGTGCTTGTGTCGGTCGATTAGCATTGGTGTTAATTTCATTCAATCGGGATCGAACAAGTGGAATTTATGAAAGTTTGCCCGGCGAAACACTCGAAAATGCGGATTACACTCCTATGTGTTGTCGGACTTGTTGGAGCTTGTTTGATCGATTTTGCGTTGGTGTTAACCTCATACATATCAAGATCCAAACTAGTGGATTTAATGAAAGTGTTCTCCGGCGAAACACCGAAAATGCACCGTATTGCACTCCTAAGTTTTGCGGTCTCATTGGAGCTTGTTTGTATCGATCGTTTGCGCATTGATGTTAGTTTCATTCAATTAAGTGATCCGAACAAGTGGATTTTATGAAAGTTTGCCCCGGCGAAACAGTCGAAAATGCACCGGATTGCACTCCTAAGTGTCGGAGGTCTCATTGGAGCTTGTATCGATCGATTCGCGTTGATGTTAATTTCATTCAATTCGGGATCCGAACAAGTGTATTTTATGAAAGTTTCCCCAAAGCGAACACTCGAAAACTCACGGATGGCACTCCTAAGTGTTGTCGGACATGATGGAGCTTATTTGATCGGTTTCACTTTGATGTTAATTTCATACAGTTCGAGATGCAAACAAGTGGATTTTATGAAAGTTTGCACCAGTGAAACACTCGAAAATACACGGATTGCACTCCAAAGTGTGGCGGTCTCATTGGAGCTTGTTTGATCGGTTTAGCTCAGATGTTAATTTCATTCAAATCGAGATCGAACAAGTGGATTTTATGAAAGTTTGCCCCAAAGCGAAACACTCAGAAGACACACGGATTGCACTCCTAAGTGTTGTCGGACTTGTTGGAGCTTGTTTGATTGATTTTGCTTTGATGTTAATCTCATACATATCAAGATCCAAACAGTGGATTTTAGGAAAGTGTTCTCGGGTGAAACACCGAAAATGCACCGTATTGCACTCCTAAGTGTTGCGGTCTCATTGGTGCTTGTGTCGGTCGATTGCGCATTGGTGTTAATTTCATTCAATTCGGGATCGAACAAGTGGAATTTATGAAAGTTTGCCCGGCGAAACACTCGATTTTAAAATGCACCGGATTACACTCCTATGTGTTGTCAGACTTGTTGGAGCTTGTTTCGGTCGATTTTGCGTTGGTGTTAACCTCATACATATCAAGATCCAAACTAGTGGATTTAATGAAAGTGTTCTCCCGAGCGAAACACCCCGAAAATGCACCGTATTGCACTCCTAAGTTTTGCCGGTCTCATTGGAGCTTGTTTGTATCGGTCGTTTGCGCATTGATGTTAGTTTCATTCAATTCGTGATCCGAACAAGTGGATTTTATGAAAGTTTGCCCGGCGAAACAGTCGAAAATGCACCGGATTGCACTCCTAAGTGTCGGAGGTCTCATTGGAGCTTGTATCGGTCGATTCCGCGTTGATGTTAATTTCATTCAATTCGGGATCCGAACAAGTGTATTTTATGAAAGTTTCCCCCAAAGCGAACACTCCGAAAACTCACCGGATGGCACTCCTAAGTGTTGTCGGACATGATGGAGCTTATTTCGGTCGGTTTCACTTTGATGTTAATTTCATACAGTTCGAGATGCAAACAGTGGATTTTATGAAAGTTTGCACCAGCGAAACACTCGAAAATACACGGATTGCACTCCAAAGTGTGGCGGTCTCATTGGAGCTTGTTTGATCGGTTTTCGCTCAGATGTTAATTTCATTCAAATCGAGATCGAACAAGTGGATTTTATGAAAGTTTGCCCCAAAGCGAAACACTCAGAAGACACACGGATTGCACTCCTAAGTGTTGTCGGACTTGTTGGAGCTTGTTTCGGTTGATTTTGCTTTGATGTTAATCTCATACATATCAAGATCCAAACAGTGGATTTTAGGAAAGTGTTCTCGGTGAAACACCCGAAAATGCACCGTATTGCACTCCTAAGTGTTGCGGTCTCATTGGTGCTTGTGTCGATTCGATTGCGCATTGGTGTTAATTTCATTCAATTCGGGATCGAACAAGTGGAATTTATGAAAGTTTGCCCGGCGAAACACTCGGAAAATGCGGATTACACTCCTATGTGTTGTCAGACTTGTTGGAGCATGTTTCGGTCGATTTTGCGTTGGTGTTAACCTCATACATATCAAGATCCAAACTAGTGGATTTAATGAAAGTGTTCTCCCGAGCGAAACACCCCGAAAATGCACCGTATTGCACTCCTAAGTGTTGCCGGTCTCATTGGAGCTTGTTTGTATCGGTCGTTTGCGCATTGATGTTAGTTTCATTCAATTCGTGATCCGAACAAGTGGATTTTATGAAAGTTTGCCCCGAAGCGAAACAGTCCGAAAATGCACCGGATTGCACTCCTAAGTGTCGGAGGTCTCGTTGGAGCTTGTATCGGTCGATTCCGCGTTGATGTTAATTTCATTCAATTCGGGATCCGAACAAGTGTATTTTATGAAAGTTTCCCCCAAAGCGAACACTCCGAAAACTCACCGGATGGCACTCCTAAGTGTTGTCGGACATGATGGAGCTTATTTCGGTCGGTTTCACTTTGATGTTAATTTCATACAGTTCGAGATGCAAACAGGTGGATTTTATGAAAGTTTGCACCAGGCTTGAAACACTCGAAAATACACGGATTGCACTCCAAAGTGTGGCGGTCTCATTGGAGCTTGTTTGATCGGTTTCGCTCAGATGTTAATTTCATTCAAATCGAGATCGAACAAGTGGATTTTATGAAAGTTTGCCCCAAAGCGAAACACTCAGAAGACACACGGATTGCACTCCTAAGTGTTGTCGGACTTGTTGGAGCTTGTTTGGTTGATTTTGCTTTGATGTTAATCTCATACATATCAAGATCCAAACAGTGGATTTTAGGAAAGTGTTCTCGGTGAAACACCGAAAATGCACCGTATTGCACTCCTAAGTGTGTTGCGGTCTCATTGGTGCTTGTGTCGGTCGATTGTCGATCGATTGCGCATTGGTGTTAATTTCATTCAATTCGGGATCGAACAAGTGGAATTTATGAAAGTTTGCCCGGCGAAACACTTATGAAAAATGCAAATGCGGATTACACTCCTATGTGTTGTCGGACTTGTTGGAGCTTGTTTGATCGATTTTGCGTTGGTGTTAACCTCATACATATCAAGATCCAAACTAGTGGATTTAATGAAAGTGTTCTCGGCGAAACACCGAAAATGCACCGTATTGCACTCCTAAGTTTTGCGGTCTCATTGGAGCTTGTTTGTATCGATCGTTTGCGCATTGATGTTAGTTTCATTCAATTAAGTGATCCGAACAAGTGGATTTTATGAAAGTTTGCCCGGCGAAACAGTCGAAAATGCACGGATTGCACTCCTAAGTGTCGGAGGTCTCATTGGAGGTTGTATCGGTCGATTCCGCGTTGATGTTAATTTCATTCAATTCGGGATCCGAACAAGTGTATTTTATGAAAGTTTCCCCAAAGCGAACACTCCGAAAACTCACCGGATGGCACTCCTAAGTGTTGTCGGACATGATGGAGCTTATTTCGGTCGGTTTCACTTTGATGTTAATTTCATACAGTTCGAGATGCAAACAGGTGGATTTTATGAAAGTTCGCACCGGCGCGAAACACTCCGAAAATACACCGGATTGCACTCCAAAGTGTGGCCGGTCTCATTGGAGCTTGTTTCGGTCGTTTTCGCTCAGATGTTAATTTCATTCAAATCGAGATCCGAACAAGTGGATTTTATGAAAGTTTGCCCCAAAGCGAAACACTCCGAAGACACACCGGATTGCACTCCTAAGTGTTGTCGGACTTGTTGGAGCTTGTTTCGGTTGATTTTGCTTTGATGTTAATCACATACATATCAAGATCCAAAGCAGTGGATTTTAGGAAAGTGTTCTCGGGTGAAACACCCGAAAATGCACCGTATTGCACTCCTAAGTGTTGCCGGTCTCATTGGTGCTTGTGTCGGTCGATTGCGCATTGGTGTTAATTTCATTCAATTCGGGATCCGAACAAGTGGAATTTATGAAAGTTTGCCCCGGCGAAACACTCGAAAATGCACGGATTACACTCCTATGTGTTGTCAGACTTGTTGGAGCTTGTTTCGGTCGATTTTGCGTTGGTGTTAACCTCATACATATCAAGATCCAAACTAGTGGATTTAATGAAAGTGTTCTCCCGAGCGAAACACCCCGAAAATGCACCGTATTGCACTCCTAAGTTTTGCCGGTCTCATTGGAGCTTGTTTGTATCGGTCGTTTGCGCATTGATGTTAGTTTCATTCAATTCGTGATCCGAACAAGTGGATTTTATGAAAGTTTCCCCGAAGCGAAACAGTCCGAAAATGCACCGGACTGCACTCCTACGTGTCGGAGGTCTCATTGGAGCTTGTATCGGTCGATTCCGCGTTGATGTTAATTTCATTCAATTCGGGATCCGAACAAGTGTATTTTATGAAAGTTTCCCCCAAAGCGAACACTCCGAAAACTCACCGGATGGCACTCCTAAGTGTTGTCGGACATGATGGAGCTTATTTCGGTCGGTTTCACTTTGATGTTAATTTCATACAGTTCGAGATGCAAACAGGTGGATTTTATGAAAGTTTGCACCAGCATTGAAACACTCGAAAATACACGGATTGCACTCCAAAGTGTGGCGGTCTCATTGGAGCTTGTTTTCGATTTTCGGTTTCGCTCAGATGTTAATTTCATTCAAATCGAGATCGAACAAGTGGATTTTATGAAAGTTTGCCCCGAAAAGCGAAACACTCAGAAGACACACGGATTGCACTCCTAAGTGTTGTCGGACTTGTTGGAGCTTGTTTGATTGATTTTGCTTTGATGTTAATCTCATACATATCAAGATCCAAACAGTGGATTTTAGGAAAGTGTTCTCGGTGAAACACCGAAAATGCACCGTATTGCACTCTAAGTGTTGCGGTCTCATTGGTGCTTGTGTCGATTCGATGCGCATTGGTGTTAATTTCATTCAATTCGGGATCGAACAAGTGGAATTTATGAAAGTTTGCCCGGCGAAACACTCGAAAATGCACCGGATTACACTCCTATGTGTTGTCAGACTTGTTGGAGCTTGTTTCGGTCGATTTTGCGTTGGTGTTAACCTCATACATATCAAGATCCAAACTAGTGGATTTAATGAAAGTGTTCTCCGGCGAAACACCCGAAAATGCACGTATTGCACTCCTAAGTTTTGCGGTCTCATTGGAGCTTGTTTGTATCGATCGTTTGCGCATTGATGTTAGTTTCATTCAATTCGTGATCCGAACAAGTGGATTTTATGAAAGTTTGCCCCGAAGCGAAACTGTCCGAAAATGCACCGAACTGCACTCCCAAGTGTCGGAGGTCTCATTGGAGCTTGTATCGGTCGATTCCGCGTTGATGTTAATTTCATTCAATTCGGGATCCGAACAAGTGTATTTTATGAAAGTCTCCACCAAAGCGAACACTCCGAAAACTCACCGGATGTTACTCCTAAGTGTTGTCGGACATGATGGAGCTTATTTCGGTCGGTTTCACTTTGATGTTAATTTCATACAGTTCGAGATGCAAACAGGTGGATTTTACGAAAGTTCGCACCAGCGCGAAACACTCCGAAAATACACCGGATTGCACTCCAAAGTGTGGCCGGTCTCATTGGAGCTTGTTTCGGTCGGTTTCGCTCAGATGTTAATTTCATTCAAATCGAGATCCGAACAAGTGGATTTTATGAAAGTTTGCCCCCAAGCGAAACACTCCGAAGACACACCGGATTGCACTCCTATGTGTTGTCGGACTTGTTGGAGCTTGTTTCGGTTGATTTTGCTTTGATGTTAATCTCATACATATCGAGATCCAAACAGGGGGATTTTAGGAAAGTGTTCTACGGAGTGAAACACCGAAAATGCACCGTATTGCACTCCTAAGTGTTGCGGTCTCATTGGTGCTTGTGCTTGTGTCATTCGATTAGCATTGGTGTTAATTTCATTCAATTCGGGATCGAACAAGTGGAATTTATGAAAGTTTGCCCCGGCGAAACACTCGAAAATGCACCGGATTACACTCCTATGTGTTGTCAGACTTGTTGGAGCTTGTTTCGGTCGATTTTGCGTTGGTGTTAACCTCATACATATCAAGATCCAAACTAGTGGATTTAATGAAAGTGTTTCTCGGCGAAACACCCGAAAATGCACCGTATTGCACTCCTAAGTTTTGCGGTCTCATTGGAGCTTGTTTGTATCGATCGTTTTGCGCATTGATGTTAGTTTCATTCAATTAAGTGATCCGAACAAGTGGATTTTATGAAAGTTTGCCCGGCGAAACAGTCGAAAATGCACCGGATTGCACTCCTAAGTGTCGGAGGTCTCATTGGAGCTTGTATCGGTCGATTCGCGTTGATGTTAATTTCATTCAATTCGGGATCGAACAAGTGTATTTTATGAAAGTTTCCCCCAAAGCGAACACTCCGAAAACTCACGGATGGCACTCCTAAGTGTTGTCGGACATGATGGAGCTTATTTCGGTCGGTTTCACTTTGATGTTAATTTCATACAGTTCGAGATGCAAACAGGTGGATTTTATGAAAGTTTTGCACGCAGCGAAACACTCGAAAATACACGGATTGCACTCCAAAGTGTGGCGGTCTCATTGGAGCTTGTTTGATCGGTTTAGCTCAGATGTGAATTTCATTCAAATCGAGATCCGAACAAGTGGATTTTATGAAAGTTTGCCCCAAAGCGAAACACTCCGACGACACCGGATTGCACTCCTAAGTGTTGTCGGACTTGTTGGAGCTTGTTTCGGTCGATTTTGCTTTGATGTTAATCTCATACATATCAAGATCCAAACAAGTCCAAACTAGATTTTAGGAAAGTGTTCTCGAGTGAAACACCCCGAAAATGCACCGTATTGCACTCCTAAGTGTTGTCGGTCTCATTGGTGCTTGTGTCGGTCGATTGCGCATTGGTGTTAATTTCATTCAATTCGGGATCCGAACAAGTGGAATTTATGAAAGTTTGCCCGGCGAAACACTCGAAAATGCACCGGATTACACTCCTATGTGTTGTCAGACTTGTTGGAGCTTGTTTCGGTCGATTTTGCGTTGGTGTTAACCTCATACATATCAAGATCCAAACTAGTGGATTTAATGAAAGTGTTCTCCCGAGCGAAACACCCCGAAAATGCACCGTATTGCACTCCTAAGTTTTGCCGGTCTCATTGGAGCTTGTTTGTATCGATCGTTTAGCGCATTGATGTTAGTTTCATTCAATTAAGTGATCCGAACAAGTGGATTTTATGAAAGTTTGCCCCGAAGCGAAACAGTCCGAAAATGCACCGGATTGCACTCCTAAGTGTCGGAGGTCTCATTGGAGCTTGTATCGGTCGATTCCGCGTTGATGTTAATTTCATTCAATTCGGGATCCGAACAAGTGTATTTTATGAAAGTTTCCCCAAAGCGAACACTCCGAAAACTCACCGGATGGCACTCCTAAGTGTTGTCGGACATGATGGAGCTTATTTCGGTCGGTTTCACTTTGATGTTAATTTCATACAGTTCGAGATGCAAACAGGTGGATTTTATGAAAGTTCGCACCAGCGCGAAACACTCCGAAAATACACCGGATTGCACTCCAAAGTGTGGCCGGTCTCATTGGAGCTTGTTTCGGTCGGTTTCGCTCAGATGTTAATTTCATTCAAATCGAGATCCGAACAAGTGGATTTTATGAAAGTTTGCCCAAAGCGAAACACTCAGAAGACACACGGATTGCACTCCTAAGTGTTGTCGGACTTGTTGGAGCTTGTTTCGGTTGATTTTGCTTTGATGTTAATCTCATACATATCAAGATCCAAACAGGTGGATTTTAGGAAAGTGTTCTCGGGTGAAACACCGAAAATGCACCGTATTGCACTCCTAAGTGTTGCGGTCTCATTGGTGCTTGTGTCGATCGATTAGCATTGATGTTAATTTCATTCAATTCGGGATCGAACAAGTGGAATTTATGAAAGTTTGCCCCAAAGCGAAACACTCGAAAATGCACGGATTACACTCTGCTACTCTTGTGGCATCTTTGCACCAAACCTGAATGAGAGCATACATTTGGAATGTGAAAGAAATACAAGAAAATTTGAGTGAAGTAGAGGATAGCATATGTGCGATGATTCTACTAACACAATCCAATCTATTTGGTTGGTTCTTTGCTGTTGTTCCATGCTATTAGGTTACTTTTGAAGAAGGGGCAACAAGCGAAATACCAACATTATCGGTGAAAGTTTTGATATTTCTACTAGGAGAAACTAATGACCATGGTCAGATCTGATTTTCAGAAAAGGATCAAATTGGTGAGTATATTCCTACTATACATAATCTTGTGAACTACCACCTTGTGCCACAATTGTAGAACCATATGAATTGCATGCTTATAATTTTGCTCATGTGGTCTTGATTCGCAATAAGAAGGTGATAGCTAGAATATCCCTACCTTTGTTTTGTGCTATATCATGTTGAATGAGCACATTAGTTTGACTTGTGCTATGGACAAGATTTCTGAAATTTCATCTCTTAAGTCTTTGTCTAGCACCTATGCCTCTTGTTTTAAATTCAATTTATTTGGTGAATATGGCATAGATGGCAAGTTTCTTGTTTAGAATATCATAACTTTGATAAACTTGATGAATTGAAGCTTGCTATTTTGGGCAATTCTAGTTGTAAGCAACAACTTGTTTCATTTGAGGCTCCATCAAATTTTCCTAATAAGTGTGATACCCATAGTTTCTTTGCCACATTGTTGAATTTTAGTACATTAACTTGTATTACAAATCAACATGTAAGTAGTTGATCGTGGAAGCCAATTAAAATTGTGTCACCATTATTGGAATGGTTGATTTTGCTTGTTTACAATTTGATAACATGAATGAGCCATACTTGATGCGGAACTTGTTGTTTTGCCCACAAAACATGTTATTGAATCTGGCTCACAAAACATGGTATTCTTTATCAAAGGTCGGGAATAGATATGTGCTTTACTTATATTTGCAAATCAAGTTGCAAACTAAATCATGCTAATATTGATGTTATATGCTTCACTTATAACCACAATCTTGGCGAATTGGGGAAAGGTGCTTTGCTTAAATCTGATTTCCTCATGTGTTGTTTTGAAAATAACAACATGAATCCAAGAACAATGAAATATGGGATATATACATCTCGCTGTACCAGTTCTTTTTGTTGGTTGTTTCGTTTCCGCTTGTCCAAAACCGAAACGGGTTTCCTTCAAAGAGGGAAAGCATCGAAGAGTGCTAGCATTCATCAAGCATAATATCTTGGAAAAGTGTTGAGCTATGTGGATAATTATCGGTGAATCCTCTAAATGTTTTTTGTCTTAAAAAAATATAAAAGGCGGAGCTACCATTTTATTTAAATAAATCAGGACCTATATGAGAATGTTTTGTCTTTGAAGATGAGCAAAAGGTGAGCATGGTCGAGGGCATCAAATGCAAGAAGGGAGGATGATGAGGACATCACTCCATGGATACAACCAATCTACACATCAATTTGAACTGCTTGCTATTATACAAGGACCGGTTATTGAGCTCGCGCCAAGTTTAGTTAAGGGAATCGTTAAAACCTTATTAGTGATAAATGAATGGAATGCTATTTAATTCTTGTGATGATCTTTTGTCCTTAGGAACCAAGGGAAGAACCTCCAAATGCCAAGCATAAAGCACAATCATCATATCAAAGTTGGACTTGGAATCACAAATTGGTTCGGCC
>JAYEVE010001838.1:0-11224 GCA_036346375.1 Guadua angustifolia
TTCTAAAAAACAAACCGTGATATATCACACCCGGAAAACATTCCTAGTGGTTTCAATTTATCGGAGTTAGGCCCTCGAGGGCTATGGCCTAAAACAGCTCCATTGGCTAGTTTAGTCTTCTATTGTGTGTAATGTTTCGAGGAGGATCTCCTCTTTTTATAAACTGGTTTATTGAACTCCCATTGTACACGTATCTCACCAATCAATGTAGAGAGAAGTTTGTTGGTCTACTCGTCATATAAGGACATGTACAATGGTGTGATATCAATTATCTAGCTATATGCTTTGTCACGTAAGATTTTTACTAACATAGAGGAGATATAAAGAGCAAAAAGAGGTGTTGGCACCAACAAATGTGAAGGGGTTTAATCGGTCACAACACACGACGAACACGGATTCAATTGGTTAATGGCGTGCGACCGATTTGATTCTGTAGTTGGTAAGATAAATATAAAATACGCTCAAAGCCGATCTAGCAAAATAATTGGAAAAGATCTTAAATAGCTAGCAAGCCTAAAAGATCTAAGGTAATGATAAGTCTAATTAGCCGATTAGACTAATCAGATGATAAGAGTCATATCTTTTCCAAAAAGGCTATGCACAACAAAATCAGAGAAAACCAAACTTGATTGGCGTAATTGAAGGTGATCAACAATCGACGATATGCAACTTTATTGATCGAATCATACTACAAGAGAGAATCTAAATTACAGAAACTACTACTAGTCAATAGGAAGTAAATAAAAATAATGTGAGTTGATTGATTGGGTTGTGTTGTTGTCTCGCCCACCTATGACTGCCTTTTATAGCTATCGGCTGATTGCATCATTTCCCAACACGCTGTAAAGCATGATTCGTATTAGCCTTAATTCCGACAATTCTTCCTATTTTAGATAAATATTGGTCATAATCTAAATTCAAAACTCTTTCTGTCGGTGTACTTTGCACGGGTACCCTCTCTGTCGTGCCCAAAAAGTGGCTGGCATTTAAGCTACTGGCGGCATGGCGAAACGCATACCGCAGGCGACACTACAAGAAAAGTGATTATCTGTGAACGTCGTGGACGTTGTCAACTTTGTCATGGAAAATCTATTTTCTGTGACGACTTGTTTATGTTCGTCATTAATTGTATCATCTTGTCACCCCATGTACTTTTGTGACGAAACATAAAATTTCATGAAACTATAATACAAATCGTCATAGAAAATGAATTGTGTTTTTTCTCGTTGGAAGCGATCGTTGGTCCTGGTGATTTTTGTTGTTGCTGGAATCTCTGCGCGGTGATTTTCTAGCACCTCCTCTATGAAGTCCCTCACGGTTAGAGAGTTCCTAGCGCTTGACTCCATCGTGGTGGAGGTTTTCCTTGTGTCATGAGATTCTCTGGTGGCTTAAGAAGGACTTCGGATTAATGTGTTGGTAATCTCGTTCTTCGTTTGCATGCCTGTTTTATTTTTACATTGATTTATTGTTTCACCATGATAATTTTGATTTAATCTATTCAAAATCTTTCTAGGGCATCAAGTGATTGATCTAAAATTTTGATTGGTTAATTCCTCATAAATCCTAATTAATCTCGTAATTAGGTTTGATCAATTTTCGTCATTATTGATACAGTCATCTTGCCAAGGTCATAACTTTAGATCCGTATATCCGATCGAGTTAATTCTTGCTGGATTAGTTTTAAAATTGAATCTAATTTCTATAGTTAAAATTTCACATCAATCTAATGGTGCAATCTTCAGGAATTACTATTTTAATGAATATATATCATTTTATTTTCGTGGACACACATTGTCACAAGTTGAGCGACAACCAAATGATAATGAAATGAGTTATCCGGTGATGGTGAGCGTGGAAAGAATTTGATAGGAAATATCCGTTGTTTGCGGAAGATGCAAGGAACTTGAGGCTAGGCATAGCTCTGATGATTTCAATCCATTTGACAATATGAGCACTTACTATAGCATGTGGCCCATACTTATGATGCCTTATAACATGGCAACATATCCTATGCACAGGGCTTCCGTGTACACACTGCATACCAATTAACGAAAGTCATGAAAAATTCTGAAAAAATTGTAGATGTACTTTATAGATCACTCTACCTATATATAAAGTTTCAAGATCAAATTCATTATATATTGAGAATTAGAAAAAAGAAAATTGTGACAAGTTTAAACTATTTAAACTTGTCAATTTCTCTTTTAACTTTGATATATAATGAATTTGAACTAATTTATACATAGGTAGAGTAATTTATGAAGTATATCTATAATTTTTTCAGAATTTTTCTTGACTTCGTTAGTTGGTTGTGTATGATGTATGAGAATCTAATACTGAGATCGTTGCCTTATAACATCTACCAGTAGGTATGTATAGATCTATCGAAGTGCATAATGACCTTACTCATCCTAGTTCTAAAAACAATTCACGACTTACAAAGCGATCCAAGACGACCACACGGATATTTCTCTCTTCTCCCGTGTGGGCATCATGCCGTCCTCGCCGTCGTCGGCGTATCAAGCCAACCCATCCACCGTCCATCCGTCCGCTCTCCTAAGCGCCCTCCTTCCCGTCTCTTTGTTAGGTCTCTCTCTCTCCTCCTCTCATTTTCCTTGCAGACAAATGCCCATCCACCCACCCCGCTTCCCCATCGATCGAAAATCCATCAAAAATTCCTGAAAATCACTCCCTTCCCACCTCGCCGCCTGCCTGCCACCTCCACTTAGATCGCCCATGGCAACATCCTCCGCACTCTCGGGGCCGATGTTGCCGACGCCACTCCCCCCTCCCTCTGCTCCCTCATCCAATGGCCTCACTTGCCGCCTCGCCGCTCCTCTTCGTCCCTCCCCACCTCCGGAACCGCTCCTCCTCCTCTTGCTGCGGTGCCTCCCATCCTTCGCTTCCCAGGACTCCTCGGCGCCTGGCGGCCTCGCGAAGTCTTGGGAGGCCACGCCCGGGAGGTGGAACCAGAGGCGAACCGTTCGAAACGAGGACAGTGCCGGACAAGTCCGCCGGGGTTCGACGAGCACCGAACACGGGATCAACTTTGATGCTTACGAGGACATCCCGTCAAGACCAGCGGCCGGAGGTGCCCCGCTGCGCACGTTGCGGAGATCGACCTCGGCGGCTCCAACGACAACATCCGCGGTGCAAGTATGTCGGCCCACCCGTAGCGGCCGCCATCCGATCTCGCTCGCGGTCGGGACCTCATAACTCGCTTCGGTGTCCGGAAGACGGCGCTCGTGCTCATTCTTTCCCCACCGAGATCTATCCATGCGGTGATGGTTGCTTATCTCTTGTTTGGAGCTTGATATTATGCCCGATTAATTCCTGTGACGTGCGATTGATTATTGTTGGCTTGTCTTGCAGATTCATGAAGAGGCAAGAAAATTTTCATATCGACTTGGTGTCGGGGTAGTCGTTGCTTATGGAGGAGCACCAATTAATCAACGTGCAGTTACGTCCCTATGTCAAATTTGAAATCCAAATCTGTTATCGTACAAGTTCGAAAATTGCTTGCTTGGCATAAAATTTCGCCTTCAAACCTTTTACAATGAGTGTAACATTAGCCAATTGACAATGATGCGGTATTTGTATGGTAGGATAGGCGTTAGTTCTTCAAATAGGATATGTAAGATCTCCGATGTTAATGGTTTGCATTGAATTGTTGGGTGCCCAACGCTAGTAGACCACATATGGTTATGATTAATCCGTGCAATGTAAAGAGTGAATTTTTTGAGATGAGCGTTTGGGTCTTTGCTATTTGTTCAGACTACATGCAACGTTTTGTGTTAGCAAATAACGATTGTAGTGCATCGCATCTGTCTTCTTGAGCAAATTCGTAGTTATGATTTGGCATCCTTGGCGTACTGTACATATGTTCGAAAGTTTTGGTCTGTAGTGTATGTAGCACGTGCCTAGTTGATTATAGGATTTCCAATGGAATTCATCGTTCCTCGATATCTGGTTTTTAAAGCAATATGTCCCTTGTTTTGTTTTAGTTCTAACAATTATGTTAGATCGGCCAGATTATGAATTGTTTTGGTACATTGCCCATTGTGCACAAAAGTTATGCCTTTTTAGGTTTGTGTTGAAAGTGCAGAGTCTTTGTTTATGTGGTGTCTTTACCTTTTCTTGTCACCTCAAAATTTTCCTTCAAGCATCTAACATGAGTCATCAAACTATGACCTTTATTGCAAGGTTAATCTAAAGCACTGTTGAAACCTTGGAAGACTTGAGCTTTATGTGAAGCATGTGTTGCTAGTTTAATCCAAAATATCGATTAAAACAACCTTGTTCTGAGCCTTGTGATTCATGCATCACAAAGTTTATCCAAAATGGAAGCTAAAACAATTGGACACTTTCTTTTTTTTGGAAAAGGACATTTAGTCAAGGCAAGTCTACGAAGTGTGGGAGTTATGAGCTGCTAGATATCCCTTGAAGCCATATAGCTAGTTTTTTTTCTGCATATCCTGTGTAGAACACTTGGGAATAACCTTAATTGCTTAAATTTCTATCATATCCTAAACTTACTCTCTCTCTCTCTTGTTTGTTTGTTTTTGCGTGAGAGATCTTGAGAGGGTGTTGACATTCTTGTGGCATGCCTCCGAGGTGTCAAGCGACGATGTTGTTTAGCGACATTCCCAAGAGAAATCCAGGTTAGCTGTTTATCTCACGTTGCTGTACTTATGTAAATGCTATGCATTTCCGGATATAAAGTATATCCTATTAATGCAAATGGTAGTTCTAGCTAATAAATTTGAGTATCTGCTATTAATGCAAGCGATAGTTCTAGCCAATAAATTTGAGCGCTAACTGTACTTCCTATTTTTCTTATGGCTTTGTTGGTATGTTTCACCCTATTGATAGATATCCGATATTTGGTTGTTGCTTTGGGTTGTTTGGCAGCTTTTCCTTGAATAAGATGAAGGATGGTTCTATGCTAGATGAGCTTACACAAAACAATTAGATTTACATCCTTGAAAGACCTACTTATGGACTTATAGTACACCATTCCAAGTGTGCAATGTGCTATTAATCTAGAGTAATATGATGTTATTAATATTAGGGATAATGTGGTGTTAATGTAGAGAAACCTTTAGTATGTTATCTAATGCTTACAATGGATATAATATGCCTAATCTATTAGTATGTGCATTGGAGGAGCATGTCAAGTACCACAGTTGCCTTAGCATCATAAATTCGGTTCCTTTCTCTTGTCGACTTTCAGTTCTTGTTTATGTGAAAAAAACTAGTAATTTGCACATGCTCTTTTGAAGAGAATGTTGGTTTAATCCCATCGAATATGTTATTCAATTGTTTGATGGTTCGGTTCAAAAGATGTATTTTGATAAAAAACATTTGTATTAATACAATCACAAACATATTTTTTGATGAGAGAAGTGTAATTAATCTAGTGTAATATGATGTCATATGATTGGATATTATTTTTTGTCGATCTCATCGGATTACCTTTTCTGGACATTATTTTCTCCATGTATCTTGTTGAAACATCATTTTTTCTTTTTTGAACTTTTGGTGATTACGATATGGCATTCTTTGTAACTTTGGCAAGTTGTGTCTGGTCTTGATTACTATTTAGTTGTCAAATTGGGTTTCTTACGGATATGATAGACTATTGTATTTGACCTTGGTGATATGTTTTCTATTTTTTTATGTTGAAAAGTATTCAGTTTACGCTTTAATGAGATTGAGCCATTGCGGTTACTCTAATTATACAGAGATGGCCTCAAACTTCTGGAGAACTACATATTCTGGTCTTGGAAGAGTTGGGTTAAATCTTGATTTGATTGTCGAGAGTTGAGTTTGTGCAGAGGCGAGATAAAAGAAGTCACTGATGGATCTACTCCATGCTCACGAGCAGTGGCACTCAAGGAGGTAATGTTTGATTGCCACTTTTATTAATTCTTGATTCAATCGTTTTCAAGATGTTTTCTATAGAGGCGAGGAGCGTGAACTTGAGACGTTGAGCAATGAGCAAGAAGTAGAAGACTTTAAGTAAAAAGCACAAGCATCGGATGAAGCACAAAGAGTTGGGTTAAATCGATTTGATTGTCGAGAGAGTTGAGTTTGTCAGGAGGCGGATAAAAGAAGTCACGATGGATCTACTCCATGCTCACAGAGACAGTGGCACTCAAGGAGGTAATGTTTGATTGCCACTTTTATTAATTCGTGATTCAATCGGTTTTCAAGATGTTTTCTATAGAGGCGAGGAGCTGAACTTGACGGCCTTAGCAACAAGAGAAAGTAGAAGACTTTAAGTAAAAGCACAAGCATCGGATGAAGCAGATCTGAACCCAAAAGAAATGGAGGATTTAAAGAAGGGGCAAGAGGAGAATGATGCAATTATTAGCGTCTCATGCAAATGGTGGTCAAGACAACTAGTGAGTTTGTGAACACTTCACTTATTTTGCATGGATATTTATTTTGTATGGTCGGTAACTTTGGTTCATTGGTACTAGTTTCAACTAGTTTAGGTAGCGTGGTTCAACTTTGTGACCCATGGATTTATTTTCAAAACTTCATATTAGCTTCAAGTGTGGTACTAACTTTAAGTCTGTGAACAAAGTTTGTAACTCCTAATGTATCCGTGGTTAATTTGTGATGCTCGTGCAATGTATTGATTGGTCTCCTAAAAATATTATGCGCTATGCCTAGATGTATTGTGTGTTGTGGTCGTAAAATGGATCATATGTGGGTCGACAAAGTGTTCAATGACAAAATATCATGGCTATTGCATCTATCTATGGCGAAATTATTCATCACGAAAATGAGACCATTACTTTCATGATGAAAATGCAAGTCCACGTGGCACTCATCAATGACGAAACATTTGCGTCACAACCGTGTCACGTCACCTCACATCGTGGCTGCGACATGGCACTAGATTATTCAATGCGAAAATGCATGTCCACATGGCACTCATCTATAATGAAACATTTGCGTCACAACATGTGCCACATCACCTCACATCTGGCTGCGACATGGCATTGCACTATTCAATGGCGAAAATGCATGTCTACGTGGCAACAATGCTGACGAACAATTTCGTCATAAATAAATTAGTCAACGCTCATTTTTGGCCGATCGGAGTGTTCTTTTATGCGAATTTGATATTTTTTATGACGTTTTGGACACAATTAATAGCGGTTATATTCGTCATAGAAATGACCTCTTCGTTGATGAAAATGTAATTAAATCACGGAAAAGTTGATTTTTATGACGAAAAAAGTAATTCATCATTGAAAACTTTCTATGCCTTACTTACTATGACAAGTTGAATTTCGTCATAAATTAGTCATAAAAATCTACAATAGCGATTTGGGACTAATGATGACGAGTTTGATGTCATTAAAATCACTTTTCTTGTAGTGCGAGGAGTTCGCGTGGCCTGGCGAGCAGAGATCACGAATTTCAGCGGCGGCCACGTGGCGCCCTAGCGGAGGGCAGGCGAACGCTGCACGCCGGCGAGAGCTGCGTGGCCTGGCGGCGCACTGAGATCACGCCCCTGCGGGCGGCGGCAGGTGGCGGCTTGACGAGTGGGCGGGCATTGAGCCCCTTGTCGTGCCAATGGCGACCAAAAGAATAGGGGAAGGCTTCCGAAGTTTCCTCCGCACCTCGTGTTAGGGTCATTAATGTGAAGGATTCAGCTTTCGACCGACGCATCATTCCTCGACACCTCTTACCAACCCGTCGTGAGGCGTCTTGTGGGCGGACAGGCGAGGCCTCTTACCGACATTAAATGAGGTTCGAAGGACAAGGCCCGAGGCGTGTTAATAAATGAATCGTGGGTCAGCGTGGAAGTGGATTGATTGATGTAATTAATGTATTGTAGATAAGTATAAGCGCCATCTTCTCTCCCGGGTCTCGTCTATATAAGGGCATCTTGGTGCATGAAGAAGGGGCCGACTAAAGCAAAGCATAGAGAAGTAGACACGGAAGAACACCCTTGTAAACA
Source organism: Guadua angustifolia (assembly GCA_036346375.1). Lineage (NCBI taxonomy): Eukaryota > Viridiplantae > Streptophyta > Magnoliopsida > Poales > Poaceae > Guadua > Guadua angustifolia. The sequence continues at coordinate 7,982 of JAYEVE010001838.1, forward strand.
TTCCCCATTTTCTCAAACAAAGAACTAGCGGGGCGTGGGCTATTACCCACAGGGCACGAACTGGTAAACCGTTGTGTCCACTAGCTTGCGATTCCGAATCCATCGTCGAGGACATTACGATGTCCACCAAGAAGATGCTCTCTCAACCAAATTTTCGCTTAGGGAGTAGACACCCGTTAGTAGAATCTTGTCGGCGAAATCGCCGCAGAGGGCGCGTAGGGGGCTAGTGGTTGGCTCATCCGGCCATTTCTCCGGTGGATTTTGGTCCTCCGTCCGAAAGGACCTTGCATCTGGTGATGGCGGGTTCACACTCGCAGCGACAAGATGTGGCGAGGCTAGTAGCACCCAAAATCGTCCGGCGCTCTACCGGACGAGGATCGCCTCACGCCGCCTGCAGGGGCGGTGGTGCCGCCACGGCGGCCAGAGCCGAGTCGGCGTCGGTGGCCATGGAGCCGCCACTCCAGCTCATAACTGCATGTGTTCCGTCTTCTCCTAGACCACTCTCCGTGAAACTTGGAGACACCAAGCCACCCGTGGCTGGGATATTGAGCCTCATTGTGGCTCGGCTCATGTAGGGATACGGCCGTGTCGAGACCGTCAGTTCCCTCGACCCAAGGTGCCCGTGGCGCACCCAAGCTTCGCCGCCCTAGTAGGAAGCGCTCTCGGCGAGCGGGCCAAAGTAAGGAAAGGTGTGCAAGAAGAGGGTCCCGCTCGGAGGAGTCGTGGGGCGTGAGGTCCCATCTGAGCTCCACGCCGTGCGTGTGATCTGCGTGATCGCTGCTTGCGTCGCCGTGCTCGCGACAGACGGATGGTCCCTAGGGGTGAGAGTCCTCCCATAACTCTCACCTTGAGTGAGGAGGAGGTCCACTCATCCGACTCTTTGAAATCATGATCCGCCCTCCCCAGTTCTAGGGGGCAGGGTGGGCGAGATCCCCTATGGCGCGGATGCTCGGCGTTTCTCAGCCAGTGCCAGGTGGTGTGGCAAAGGTTTCATCCGGCCTCCATCGAGAATCGAAGGCACCACCAACCCGGAGGAGTTCTTGCAGATCTACACCACCGTGGTGCATGCGGTGGAGTCGAAAAGCCATGGCTAATACTTCCCAGACCTTGTGACGGGTCGCCGGTCTGGTATTGAATCTCCGCGAGGATCGGTGCACTCGTGGGAGGTTGTGCAACATCTTTGTCACTAACTTCCAAGGCTCATTCACTTGGCCGGGCATGGAGGGCGATCTCCATGCCCTCGGCGAAAGAGGGACTCGTTGTGACTTTATTCGATGATTACGCCTTGCCTAACACGATTCCGAGATTTCGGCGATCGGTCGTCATCGCCTTCGAAGAGCGTTCGTGACCGCAAGATGCGGAAAAGAGGTGGCCAACTCCTTCAACGTGGAGTTGTTAAAATTTACCCTAAAAAGAAGTTCGTGGTTCGCTTTGTATTGCGTGGGTGAATTTTCCCCGACGGTCATGTCGGTTATTAGCAAAGTTATTTATCTTAAGAGCTTCGCTTTATTCCTTTGTTTGTCCCTGTCGGAAAGCTTGCGTGGAAATGTCATGTGCCCTAATGGTTTGGTGCTTTTCGATCCGTGGTGACACGGCCGCTGCGTCGGACGGCGACAGGCGAAACCTGATGACTCAAGCGCGCCCGACACCTCGATTCAGCTCAAGCACCAACGGTTGTCTCCGTGAGCACCGCCTAAGCCCAATATCCTCCTAAGAACTGCTCCTATATCGCGGACGTGGGCTAATTCCGAATCATAAGAGCCTAAGTTTCCAAGCAAGGGACCATGGCATACCGCGCAAGACCTTCGTCCTTTAATATGTGATGATAGTCTTTGGACTTGCCATTCAAAGGAAATAAATAGATGTAACGGAAAATGTTGGAGGCTCTAGAGTAAGAGATAATGGTTTATGTTGTTAAGAGAATGGAGTTCTCTTCGATTTTGTGACTGCTTTTGAATAAAGATTGTGTGAAGTTTCTCTTCTCAGTTGAGTCTTCCCTTGTTGTGCATTTTATTATTTTGATTTCAAGTTGAGGAGAGTGGTTAGCCTTGTTAAGAGAATCGAGATTCTCTTTGCTTTCTAGTGTGAGAAAAGAAAATGTTTAGTTGTGGTTTCTTGCTTGAATATAATTTGAGATTATGCTCATTGCTTTAATTCTTTGGGCAAGACCGTCGTAGAAAGAGAACCAAGTATGAATTGGTTTTAATGGGGGTCTAATTTGGATTAGGTGTTGATGTAATTGGATTGAGTGGAGAGTATTTAAGGGTGTGGCATGTTTTGATCCAAATCCTTTGTGGGAGGATCAATTGATTTTGTTGTCTCTTGGTCGTGTGTGATTATTTTGTTGGTGGATGTTTGGAATCGGTCGTGAATGCCTTGGTCTAAATGTGTTGGAAACCTTGGTTTCTGGGTTGGAATCAATGTTTCAGTTATGAATTGTTTCTTTGATTAATGGTTGTCTCATTGTGCGAAAGGTACTAAAGAAGGTAGAGTATGATTTTGGTATTGTGATGGAAATGGGATTTGTGCGTGATGGGCAATTCGTTTCGATAGTAAGGAATGACCTTGACCCTTTTGTTCCAAGGGCATTCGTCTGCAAAAGATAAAGATTTGTGTTTTGTTTCCTGGAGGATTCCAGTGTTAAATGGTTAGAAATAGTGATATGTTCGGAATTGGTTAGGAGCTTGTTGGAATAAAGAATTATGTGTGTGGCTCTTTGGTTAGAAAGGTTACTCAATGAGGAGAGATGGGAATCAGTGTTTTTCTTGGTTTGTAGGGGATCCAAGCTTAGAACCCAGCTGTTTAATCAGATAGCTTGGGTGTTTTGATGATAATTGGTTAGATGCTTAATAGAGTGATGTGACTCGTGTTATTCCTGTCATCACGAGTTGGTTGTCTCGGTATGGAGTTTTAGAGGAGATTTAAGTGGGGTGAGTGAAATCGAATAGGAAATGAGAATTGAGTTTGGGAGTTAGTATTATGATCTTAGGAAGAATCGTTGGTTGATTGGAGGTTGTGTATTGAAGCGTTAAAGAAGTTTTCTAAGTTGTCGATTGTTTATGGCGGTATGATTTAGAAATTGGTGATCGCTGGATCCATTAGAGTTTCGCGTGGGACATATGAATTCTCGGTTGAGAATGTGCTTGTGGGATTCTGGTTTAAGAAAACCATTTGGGGTGAGAACACAAAGTAGATTTGGTTTAGCCTTGGTCTTTGAGTAAGACCGGTCTTGGTCTTGCCATG
>JAYEVE010001601.1:0-10532 GCA_036346375.1 Guadua angustifolia
CCACTAAAATGTCGGGTAATGAAGAGTCTTCAATGAACCATTCTCCATGCACCAAGGAGATCATTTCACATTTTGGCGCTTTGTACGCTTCTGACAGACGGACTCACCAATGATGTGAGGCTAACCAATGGCGGCGCTTAACTTGAGGAGTCGGGAAGATAGACTCAAGGCCATCAAGCGGACAAGAAACTACTAACACTACACTTACCATAGTTTTGGCTCATCTTGATGGACATGTAGGTGCGCCTTGTAAGCCTTGTTGCTGCCCCAGATGCTGCCATCTGATCTCATCGTGCTCAACGTGTTCCCTTGCTGCTCTGTTTTTCCCACGGCTCCATTGACGCCAACAACCTTGGTGCCCCGATCGGCCAAATTGAAACGTGGCATCGAGTGTCGACATGGATGATGCTAACGCTAACAACTATGAGCACTATCTTTGGTGACACGAGGATGATCATGCTACCAACCACAACAATGACCATGCTCACTAACATTGCACTTCAACTAACAAGGTATGAGGCAAGATCCCGCATCGTGAAAGTGCGTGGGTGACCATTCTCATGCTAAGGTTAATTTCATTGGCCCCTTCAATGGGAAATATGATCCTGATGGTCATGTTACTTGGGAGCTTGTAACACCCCAATTTTTGCTTTTCTTGCATTTAAATGGTATTTTGAATTTTTGGGAATTTCTGGAATTTATTTGAATTTATTTGGATTTATTTTGAATTAAGCCATTTATCAAATTAATTAAATAATGGAAAAGTTAAAATAAAGTTTTGCTGAAAATATTTTATTTGAGTCACAAATGTCCTAAAGTATTTTTGAGAATTTTTCCGAATTTTCCGATATTTTTAATGCCTCAAACAAATTATTTTATTTTTGGGAATAAATTTTATTGGAAAAAATTAAAAATCGGATGAACAGTGTTGGGCCAAACCATGCGGCCCGTTCGGAAAAACCCTAACTCCGCCGTTCGATCCGGATCAACGGCTCACGCGTTCTCCGCACCCAAACAGTCAGCTGGATTCGGCCCGCGTGTGGGCCTGGTTTCCGCGATTTTCACGGACCGAGGGCACTATTTATTCGCCGCCACCGTCGTGCTCCTCACCTCGCGCCGCGACCAACCATACCGCGTCGCCGAGCCGCGCCTCGCCGCGAGCTGCAAGTCCCAAGGCCTTCCCTGGGTTCATGTGGTTCTCCGCCGTCGTCGTCCACCGAACTCACCTCGTGGTGCCGTCGGGCGTCACTTCTTCACGGAGGACCGGAAGCGCCGTCGGCCCGTCGTCGTCTTCGTCTCCGGTCAAGCCGAGCCGCTTCCATCACCTGCCCCGAGCTTCCACCGGTCGTCCGACCGCATCAACGATCGAGTCGACCACGTCGCCAACGAGTAAAGCTCATCTTCTAAACCCGCCGTTAGATGCAAATCCGAGGGCGCCGTCGTGCCGCGTCGCCATGCCTTTCGCGTGAGCCGACAAAGCGGACCCACATGTCGCCACCCGCCACGGGATTGCGCGTATCGGCAGTAGGGACCCACTGTCGGATAGCGTACCAGTTCACCGAGTCGGCGGACACGGGCCCACTTCGGCCGCCACGCCGTCGCGCGGGCGTCACTGGCGTCATCGGCGTCACGCATGGGACCCACTGCGATGAGTTGGCCGATCGTCTTGGCGTCCGATGGCGTCATCGGCGTCCGGAGGCCGGTCGGTACGTCGGCAAGCCACGGTCACTCTCGGTGTCGACCGTGTCTCGGATGACGCAATAATTAATTTCAAAAGAAAAATATTTAATTAATTCGGTTTATTGATTTAAAATGTATTTTGAAACTTCAAATGCTTATAACTTTTGCATTTTAACTCCGATTTGAGTGATTCCAATTTCTATAAATTTGTAAAATTGTGATCTTTCTGTTTATGAATTTTATTTGAATTTTGAGCACTGTTTGTCTACTGTTTATTTATTTTATTGTTTTATGCATCGTTCGGCGTAGGCGTTGAAGTCCCCGGTTTGAGGAGAGTTCACCGAGGAGCAAGCTCGGAACCGAACCATCACTTTTTGAAGGCAAGTTGTGTTTGATCATGTTGAACCTATTAGAAAATTACTTTGATTTAAACTATTGCATGCTAATTTGATAGAAATGACTTTGAATAAATTTTGGGATTAGTTAAATGCCTAGTTCTGTATGCCACCTTGTCTATATAATTGTAGGCCATGAATCCTTTGTCACCCTAGGTTATGGATTAATAGTTGGACATTAATAATTTGCCAACATGGGTTGAGTAGACCAAGTAGTATGCTTACCTACGTGGACATATCATGATTTTGGAATACCAAAGTAAATATTGACTTAATGAGATATGGAACATGATTTGTGAATGAGACATGTGTTATTGAGTTGATGATGGCACGTGGTGCAATGGTAAAGAACAGGGTGGGAAAATGATTTAGGCTGGGGCAAATGGCAAGGTTGTTTCGGTGGGCCAAGAGTGGCAATGGCGGTCATATTTGGTTTTTATTGGTCATGGATATTTGTTACACGGTTAGTCTTGCCTCGGTCAATTAAGGACTTAACCTTGCAAGCATTTGCGAGTCTTTATACAACCACAAGCTCCGTAATGGGGCGGGAAAAGGGGAAATCTATTCTTTTTTTGATTGGGGTGTGAGGCAGGAAAGCGGAATGAGAACCAATGGCCAAGAGGGGGCCGGGTGTGTAAAATCCCTCCGTGTTGAAACCTTAGCAAGCGTCTTGGTTTAGATGGAACTTTGGAAAGGCTTTTCGGTTATTTGCCTTGGTGGTATTTGTTGTATCTTGTGGGTAAAGTGTATAACCTCTGCAGTGTACAACCTATTGAATAGCCGTGCTCCTAATGAGCATCGCTTCGGTGATTCGGTCAAGGGTTAGATTTTCATAAAATGAATTGTTGATGGAAAATGCTTGGGTTGGTGATGATGAATTTGACTTAGGATGGAACTATGATTGTGATTAAAATGTTTGTAAAGCTATTTCCTACTCTTTTTTCTTGCTTTGCAATCTATTCTTTTTATTTGAAATCTTTGTCTTGCTCATGAACCATAGCCTATCCTTTGTACTAAGCCATGCATGTAGAATATTAGAATTGCATTCTGCAACTTTTGAGTGCTCAAAGTACTCACCCCAACAACACAACTTTTGAAGAAAAGCAAACCCTTTTCGGGAGGAGGATATCGACCCAAAATAGGGGCGAGCCCGGTCGTTACTTGGCAAATTGGTTGGCGCCACGAGTTTTTTTATTTCATTGCATTGAATATTTTAATAAGTCTTAGCCCTGGAATATCTTTATTTTGACCATAAGGTCGATCAACTAGTTTGAGTATTTAATCAAAGTACTTATTATTTGTTGGTTATGGTGATATGTACCAATGTTGAGGCGTTGCACTAAGGTGATCTGGACTAGTGCTGAATATCTGAGGGTCGGATTTGCAAATTCGTGTCCCGGGAGGTAATATCGAGCCATCTTGTTGGGGCGGCCCTTTTAGAATGGGCGTAGTGAGGATAAAACTATTTTCTAAAAGCTAAAATGTGCCAAGATGATAATGCAATCTCGACTTACCCTTCTCTCCTTTTCTACCCTTGCTGAATTTATCATGATTCCGCTTTACTTTAAAATTCAGTTTCACGTGAGTGTTCTTTGGCGATGAGAATGATCCACTCTTTTGGTGGCCCTTGGAGGATGGGGAGCTTTGGCGTATGATGCATGCGGAGGATATGTGAGCCGATCTCGGGGACTCATGGATCGGGGGTGGATATTGCAAGGATGTCACTATCATGGTTTACGCTCGGGATGGGGGCGGCGTCGTATCCGTATCACCCGAAGGTTGTCATTTGATCTTTGGGATTCGAGACATCGCGTCTGGCGATGAGGCGGTGCTGTACCTACCCGGAGAGTTGGATGGCACGTGTTTTCACCACCCCGTAGAGACACTCGCTGGCAAAGGCCATCGAGGAGGAACCCGATCACCCACGGCGGATATGTTATCGCTCAAGGATGCTATCGGGAGGCGTTGGGGGGATCCGTGGGAGTTCACCGGTGAGGCTCATCTTTGCAGACTTGTGAGTACTTGGCCCCTATCGAGGTTAGGGGAAACTGGAAACGCTTGCGGACGGGCGGGCATCTTTGGGCTACACCCCAGTCGGGAGGACCACGGGCTGCGGCGAGCGGCAGGGCGTGGAAGTGAAGTTGGAACGGTGGAAGTGAAGCGAGCGGTGGAAGTGAAGCGGCGGTGGAGGTTGAGCTGTCTGAGGCCTCCCGGGGAGGATCGTTGGATAGGTTTGTACCCCCGGCCACCCGGTGTATCCACGAAAGTTCGGTGGGGGATGGCTCGAGGGTGGCGTTAGGATTAGCGATTGAGACTCTGCGTTGGTCGCGTCTGGAATAAGAGTCACCCTTAGGCGTTTGACTCGGAATGTTAGTTCGATTTGCTTCTTTCATGCTTGGAGTGATTGGTATGTGTTGCAAGGCCCTTAGGCATTGTGAGCAACCATACCCAAATATTAATAAAGTAATAAAGTTGGATTTTGTGTTAAACCTTGTCGCATAAGTACTCTATTGCTTTCTATTCTTATTTCCTCTCGTCTCTAAACCATGGAGCAATGGGGATGGTGAACACTCGAAAACCAAGGAGAAATGGGGCGGTTCTCGCTCTTTGAAACATCAATGATGAGGGCAAGGACCCCAACCGCACCCCGTTGACATACGAACCTTGGAGCCTTCATTTTGCCAAAGACCGTTGATGCATACCATGATCGGGTCGAAATCCCTTAAGCCCCGGCCGCCCCTAACAGTCAACCGGTCAGAGACCACACTCGAGTGCGAATTCATGAGGACCGACCGCCTACATTTTCGGAATGCCAATCCATTGGAGGCGGATGATTGGCTAAGGGCGATAGAGAAAGTTGCACATTACCCGGTGTGAAGGAAATGAGAGGGTACTTATGCTTCTCATCGACTTGAAGGCTGGGGAATGGTGGGAGAACCTGCTACTCATGAGCACCCACGGGACATCGGTTGGGAGGAGTTCATGATCGCTTTTGGCGATATCATGTGCGAAGGCATCATGGAGCTGAAAAAGGAGGGTTTAGGGCACTAAGCGGGGCAATCAATGGTTAAAGTCGAATAAGTTCCGCGGTACCGCTCGCTTTTGAGGATGTAACCGGATAAGGCGAGCGTCTCGATTCATGAAGGGACTGGTGGTGCGGTGGGACTCATAACCCACCTTTTCCGATTTTGGAGCTAGTGAACAAAGGGATATTGGAGGATAAGCGCAAGGGGGAGGACAACCGAAGCCGAGATGGCCTGGGAGCACGCCCGGCCGGGCGTTTGAGGTTCACCAAACCGTTCTTGATTTCAGCAAGGAATGTGATGACAAGCGCCACCGTCCAAGACCTGGGACAAAATTTCCGAACACCAACACCGGTTGGAATGCATCAGGGGATCGGCATTAGCGTTGTTTTATCGCAGGCGAGCATTTGCCAATTATTGTCCTAAGAAGGGAGGAGGGTGACACGGTTGCTTCAACCTTGGGACTACCCCAAAACACGCGCAGACAAGCCGTGGAGTTACTTCTGGGCCGCTCGAAAGGTAGTAAGGGAAAGTCAACCATGTCACCCATGTCTGAGAATACATCGGACGTCGTCTTGGGTAAGTTACTTGTCAACTCGATTACCCGATTTATTTGATTGGAGCTTCGCATTCGTTTATATCTCGAATTTTCTTTGTGAACAATGGGTTGAAAATGGTGAACCTTAGGCATGTATTGCTAGTCCCGGGATCGAACTCCGTCGATGTAGGATGTTCGGGTAAAGTTGCTTATAGATGGAATGGAGTTCCTAGCAAACTTAGTAGTGTTAGATACCCGGACCCTAGATGTTATTTTGGGAATGGTGGTTGTCTAAGCACAAGGTTGTGTTAGGCGTGGACCAAGAGTCATATCGATCGAGAGTCCTTGTGGGAGAAAAGTAGAGTTTCAAGCCCGGTTCGGGATGGGCGGTTGATGGTCAATAGTGTGAAGGCCGTTAGCATAGAAGATGTCGGTTGGAAGAATACGGATGTATTTCGGAGGATTTACAGGATGCCACAACGAGGGACATAGAGTTTTTCGAGTTAGTACGAAACGCCCGATAGCTAAAGACCTTATCGGATGTCGGGGTTGGTGAAATGAAAATAGATTGAGGAGTTATTGGATAAAGGGATTTATTAGACCTATTAATGTGGGGAACCGGTTCTATTTGTCAAGAAAAAGGGGATTTGGGATTGTGTGGATTCGAACGAATGAAGTCACTATAAAGAATAAGTATCCGCTAGGATGATGATTTTTGACCATTGAGAGGGGAGTTTTCCCCTTTTCCAAGATTGGGCATCGAGTTCAAGCCTTTGGTTTGAAAAGGTATTTAGAAAGAGCTTTTCAAAACCTTGAAAGTTTTGTTTGTTTAAGTTGTTTTGGGGGGTGAAACAAAAGGTTAAAAAATTTTCTGACAATGTAGTTGGAAAACCTTGGCGGGAAGAGTGCGGTTGATCCAATGGTGAACGATGTTACATTGGGAGCCACCCAACGGTGACTCAAATCCGTAGTTCCTTGGAATGGGGTTATTACCGCCGATTTATTGAAGGATTCTCCGATTAGACCCCTTCGCAATTTTGAAGAAAAAAAAGTTTGCTGGGCCGGAATGTGGCGGAGTTTTCAAGAGTTGAAGAAACATTTGACAACGGCACGTGTTAGTTCTCGGTTTAAGCGAGCTTTGATATATCTTGTGATGCATCGCCCAAGGGCTAGGATGCGTATTAATGCAAAACGAAGGTCGTTGCATATCGTGGCGATTGAGGGCATGAAGAAGGTGGGCATGATCTGGAATTAGCGGGTGGTGCCCTTTTGAAGTTATGGGGCACTTTCGATTGGAAGCAGATGTGGGTGTACCCGCCATAAGAGTCTTAAATATATATTCACTCAATCGGATGAACATGAGGCGGAGGAGGTGGTTGGAATTAATTAAGGATTATAATCTGGGGATTCATTATCACCTGGAAAAGCCAATGTGGTGGCCCTTTGCCGAAAAAGCCCGGTGAACATGTTGGTGGAACAAGTCGAGTTGAGTTATGCAAGGAATTTGAAGTTAAAGGTGGAAGTTGTGCCTAAAGGATTTATAGGCTTTAGAAGTGAAGCCTACTTTGGAAGATCGGATTGTGAGGGAGGAAGGATGATGTCAAGATTGGGATTAAGTTAAGATGGAGGAAGGCAGGCGAAGGAGTTCAAATTTGGATGGACAAGGTACTTGTGGATCAAAAATCGCATCTGCGTCTGCAAGAAGGAGTTGGCGTTGATTTTGGAGGGCCCATGATTCCTACTCCATTCATCCGGGGGCTAAGATGTACCAAGACCGAAGGAAAGATTTTGGTGGCCAAGCATGAAGCTGAAGTTGCGAGCATGTTGCGTTGTCGACATATGCCAAAAGTCAAAGCAATGCATCAAAGGCCGGGGTTACTCTGACCGAAGATACAGTGGAAATGGGAAGAAATCGGAATGGATTTCATTACGGTTAAGGACCAGGGTATGACTCTATATGGGTTATAGTGGACCGTTTGACAAAGTTGCCCACTTCATACCGGTGAAGACTACCTATTGGGGGACCGCTTAGCATTATATATGTCAAAATTGTATGTCTACATGGAGTTCGAAGAAAATTGTATCAGACGGAGGTACGGTTTACCTCAAGATTTTGGGATAAGTTGCATGAGGCCCTAGGAACCCGTCGAACTTATCGCATATCACCCAGACGGATGGGCAAGCGGAAAGAGTTAATCGATCTTGGAGGACATGTTGAGGGCATGTGCAGGCATACAACCGTGGGACAAGTGCTGCCTCGTCGAGTTATAAACAATAGTTACCGAGCAAGTTTGCGGATGTCGCCATTTGAAGCACTATATGGAAGACCACGCCGAGCCGTTGAATTGGAATGAGGCGGAGGCGTCATATGTTGGGGGACATTCTTGGGAAGAGATAGCCATGATCGAAAGGTTGAAAATTGCACAATCAAAGAGAAGAGTTATCTTGATAATCGCAGGATTTGAGCTTTGAACCGAAGATTTTGTGTATCTCGAGTTACACCACTTAGAGGAGTTAAGAGGTTCCACACTAAAGGGAAGTTAGCAACAAGATATGTTTCCGTTCAAGATCCTAAGTCGTGAGGTGAAGTAAGGTTCATTTGGAGTTCCGATCTTTAGCGAGTGCATGATGTGTTCCGTGTCACAATTAAAGAAATGCCTCCGAGTGCGGAAAGCAAATCGTTAAGTCGTCGATTTGCGGAGGATTTGACTTAAAAAGTGCGGTGAAGATCTTGGATCCGATGGATCGGGAGAAATAAATCGACCCTTCTGGAGTTCGATATAACCATTAAAGGGAAGTAACGGGCGTGAAGAAGAAGGGAATTCCCCAACCTATTCCTTAGTCATTACGAATCTTTGAGATTCCGTTAAGGGGAGGTTTGTAACACCCCAATTTTTGCTTTTCTTGCATTTAAATGGTATTTTGAATTTTTGGGAATTTCTGGAATTTATTTGAATTTATTTGGATTTATTTTGAATTAAGCCATTTATCAAATTAATTAAATAATGGAAAAGTTAAAATAAATTTTCTGAAAATATTTTATTTGAGTCACAAATGTCCTAAATATTTTGAGAATTTTTCCAGAATTTTCGATATTTTAATGCCTCAAACAAATTATTTTATTTTAGGAATAAATTTTATTGGAAAAAATTAAAAATCGGATGAACAGTGTTGGGCCAAACCTTTGTCGGCCCGTTCAAAAACCCTAACTCCGCCGGTTCGATCCGGATCCCGGCTCACCGTTCCCGTCACCAAAATCGCGGGATTCCGCCGTGTGGGCCTCGGTTTCTGCGATTTTCCGACCGGGCACTATTTATTGCCGCCACCGTCCGTGCTCCCCCCGCGCCGACCCGTCCCGCCCGTCGCCGAGGCGCCCCCTTCGCCCGGCCTGGCCCAAGGCCTTGGCAGTTCCTTGCCGTTCATCCCGGGTCCTCTCCCGGTCCGTACCCCGAACTCACCTCGTCGTCGCGTGGGGCGTCACTTCTTCCCGTCGGAGGACCGGAAGGCCGTCGGCTACGTCGTCGTCTTCGTCTCCGGTCAACGGCGCCCCGCTCCATCACCGCCCGGACTTCCCCGTCCGGCCATCAATCGAGGGGCCCGTGCCCGTGCCATCTTCAAACCCTTAATGCAAACAAGGGGCCCTTCCCCAGCCTTTCCGTTTGCCCGCAAGGCGGACCCACATCCCCCGGTTTGGCTTGGCACAGCACCCCTCGGGTGGCAGGCGGGCGACCCCTCGTCGGCCGGCCTTGCGGCGGGCGTCCGGCGTCATCGGCGTCCGCATGGGACCCACTGTGATGGTGGCCAAATCGTCGGCGTCCGATGGCGTCATCTTGGCGTGCCGAGGCGATCGGCTGATGTCGGCAAGGCCCGTGTCACTCTCGGTGTCACCGGTTGGATACGCAATAATTAATTTCGAAAAGAAAAATATTTAATTAATTCGGTTTATTGATTTAAAATGTATTTTGAAACTTCAAATGCTTATAACTTTTGCGTTTTAACTCCGATTTGAGTGATTCTAATTTCTATAAATTTGTAAAATTGTGATCTTTCTGTTTATGAATTTTATTTGAATTTTTGAGCACTGTTTTCTACTGTTTATTTATTTTATTGTTTTGTGCCGTTCTGCGTAGGCGTTGAAGTCCCAGGTTTGAGGAAGTTCGACCGGGACAAGCTCGGAACGGAACCAGCACTTTTTGAAGGCAAGTTGTGTTTGATCATGTTGAACCTATTAGAAAATTACTTTGATTTAAACTATTGCATGCTAATTTGATAGAAATGACTTTGAATAAATTTTGGGATTAGTTAAATGCCTAGTTCTGTATGCCACCTTGTTGTATATAATTGTAGGCCATGAATCCTTTGTCACCCTAGGTTATGGATAAATAGTTGGACATTAATAATTTGCCAACATGGGTTGAGTGCCAAGTAGTATGTAACCGCGTGGACATATCATGATTTTGGAATACCAAAGTAAATATTGACTTAATGAGATATGGAACATGATTTGTGAATGAGACATGTGTTATTGAGTTGATGATGGCCGTGGTGCAATGGTAAAAACCGGGGTGGGAAAATGATTTAGGCTGGGAAATGGCAAAGGTTGTTTACGGTGGGCCAAAGTGGGCAGGCGGTCGTTTTGGTTTTATTGGTCATGGATATTTGTGTTACACTGGTTAGTCTTGCCTCGGTCAATTAAGGACTTAACCTTGCAAGCATTTGAAGAGTCTTTCATACAACCACAAGCTCCGTAATGGGCGGGCTTTGAAAGGGGAAATCTATTCTTTGGTCTGGGGGTGTGAGGCGGAGGGAATGAGAACTCACATGGGCAAGAGGGGGCCCCGGTGTGGTAACCGTCCCCCGGTGTTGAAACCTTGGGGCGATCGAGTTTAGATGGAA